>OY987316.1:16138746-16399270 GCA_963920655.1 Geranium rotundifolium | reverse complement strand
AGGATGGATCTGGTGAGAAATTTATTTTTTTGTTAGAACGTGCGAATTGGTATCAGCCATCTGATTATCTTGATCTTGTTCTTATGTTGACACGTGGGTGTTGACACGTGGGTGTGAGGTGAATGTAATGGTAACGTCACCATGTTTATCTTTCCGTTCGTTTGCGTTATCAAGTGTGGGGGCAATTTTGTCAATGAAGCGGTTATTATAGCTAAGGGACAGTTTTGGCATTATGGGTAGTTACCCTATTTTGACAGCTTTATTTATTGTGTTTCAGTTGGTTTGGCTATTTGTTGTGGGTGCAGTAGTAGTCGTTGAGTCTTCGTCTTCAGCGACTTCCCAGCATTTTTTTGTGTTTGTACTCCATTCGTCAGTTTTATTATTTGTGGATGTTGCATATGTTTGATTGTTATCCTCATTATTCGGTTCAGTATTAGTTAATCTGTCGATTGTCCATTTTCCTAAATGTTAGGGTTATCTTGACAATGTGATAGATTACATTTTTTATATATATAATCCGTG
The DNA here is from genome assembly GCA_963920655.1 of Geranium rotundifolium. Classification (NCBI taxonomy): domain Eukaryota; kingdom Viridiplantae; phylum Streptophyta; class Magnoliopsida; order Geraniales; family Geraniaceae; genus Geranium; species Geranium rotundifolium. The sequence goes on along the minus strand of OY987316.1, from coordinate 16,398,748 downwards.
TATATATATATAAAAGGAAAATCCCAACATGCCACGTGGCATTCCCTTTTGACATAATTCCTATTGTTTACATTTTTCTTTTTTTTTTAATTTCTCTTTTTATTTTCCTTTTTTCTATTTTAAATTAAAGGGTAATGACAGTTGACTACACCCAACTATGTCACGTTTCAAATTTAATACCCCAACTTTCGGTTTTTCATTTGGGATACCCAAAGTTTAAATAAGCGCCACTTAGCCCAACGTCTGTTAAATCTAACTGATTTGGTATGTCAAAAAGTCTAAAATGCCCTCAATGGTTTTGGTCTGTTAAACCAGTCTGATTGGTTCAATTGGCATGATTATGAAATTACTATTTTACCCCTAATTGAACAACTCATTTAACTAATGAGTTAAGGGCAAATTTGACTTTTCAAATTACACAAATAAAAAATTTTAAAAACTAAAACTAATTATATTATAAAATTTTATTATTTTTAACTATTAAATATTAATTAAAATAAAAACAAAATTTAATTAAAATCAATACTTCTTCAACCTTCGTTATGTGTGGGTTTGGCACTCGCCGGAGGTCGCCGCCGTGGCCGAACACCACCCTTCCCTCCGACGTGGCCTCCTCCGCCTCCTGCGGCATCGTCGCCCGCCCGAACACCACCCTCCCCTCCGCCTCTCTCTCTCTCTCTCTCTCTCTCTCTCTCTCTCTCTCTCTCTCTCTCTCTCTCTCTCTCTCTCTCTCTCTTCTATCGAGCCCTCTCTGCGAATCCGTTGACCGTCGCCAACGCCGCCGACCGTTGCCAACGCCGCCTTCTCCACCACAACCCACCTCGCGAACCTCACCGACGCCGAGAGCCATCGATTCAGAACCAAACGGAGAAGATCTTAGAGGACATGTCGCGAATCTTGGTTCGACCTCGACGGCTACGCGGCTGTCGAAACCCAGATCTGCCGCGTAGCCGTTGAGGTTCGACCTCGAATCCGCGTATCTGCCGCGTAGCCGTCGAGGTTCGGCCTCGAATCTGCGTAGCCGTCGAGGTTGCCAGATCTGTGCTCCTCTGATTCGCGACGAAGGAGACGAGAAGCCGTCGAGGTCGGAACGAGACTGGTCGCCGATCGAAGCTCCGATTGAGAGAGCAGGGTTCGAGGCAGAGACGGGAGTGGTGGCCGGAGACAGGAGTGGTGGTCGGAGGCGGCGGCGGAGGCTGAGCAGGCGGAGGAGGATTTAGGTTAATTAGGATTTCATTAGTATAATTAATTAGGTGTATTTAATTAATAATAATGATTAATAATAATAATATAAATAATTGTTATATATTTATTTTATTATTAAAGAATTATAATTATTATTTGTTTAAGTGAAAAGTCAAATTTGCCCTCAATTTTTTAGTTAGTTTGAGTATTCAGTTAGGGGTAAAATAGTAATTTCATAATCATACCAATTGAACCAATCAGACTGGTTTAACAGACCAAAACCATTGAGGGCATTTTAGACTTTCTGACATACCAAATCAGTTAGATTTAACAGACGTTGGGCTAAGTGTCGCTTATTTAAGCTTTGGGTATCCCAAATGAAAAACCGAAAGTTGGGGTATTAAATTTGAAACGTGACATAGTTGGGTGTAGTCAACTGTCATTACCCCTTAAATTAATTCTAATTTTTAGAATTTTCCTTTTTTCTATTTCACTTTAATTCTTTTTTAAGAAAAAACACGAATATTATTATGCAACTAACCCGACATAATGTTGGACATCCGAAGCAACAGATAGTGAGACAGACCCCGCACCGTGATCTTAGCTACTGTTAGTTAAAGCGTACATGGCTAGTTTATAAGCCACGAAATTGCAAGAGCGACGAGCAAAATAAATAAAAACACATGTCCCAAAAGTGGACAGTATGCAGCAACAATCGCTAATAATACCTCCAAAAATGTATGACTCAACCTGTTTAGCATCATGTAGAGTCATGACCTCCACCTCATACGGATGGAGAAACCCCGTGATCCTGCTACAAAATGCCTTAAACAAGTCTCCATGATAATCACATACACCAATCGACTCGAACCAGTTAGCATCATGTAAAGTCACGACCTCCACCTCATACAGACGGAGAAGCCCTGTGATCTCACTGCAGAACGCATTAAACCAGCTTCATCAATCAACCATGCGATCAATATGAGAATCACGAATTTAATAATCCAAATCCTCCATACTCTTTGAGCTTACCAATATCAGCTCATCGACGCAAGAGAACCCTCAATCCCTCCCAATACCGAGCCCAATGGGACACCTTGAGGACATATTGAAGTTTAAGAAAACCAAGACTCCCTAGTTCGATATGCTTACATAAATCTGCCTATCGACGCTAGAGAACTCTGGTTCCCTCCCAGTACCAAACCATCAACCAACCAAAACAGCAGTAAGCAAATCGCCATAATTTTCCTGATATACCTCCGATAAGCCCCGCTTGGGTCCTTCTGCTCTCGCTACCCCGATCTCCACCGAGATTTTCTGCCAAACCCCCGCTGCCCCCCTCCCAGACTCGTCTCCCCTCACATATGATATCGAAATAACACCCCCCCCCCCCAACTTTACCATCACAAAATCACCATACCTCCAAATCACACTGTCCCTTCAATTGTCGTTACACCGATAGCCCAATCCCCAGACGTCGAGTACCATCGCAGACCACCGACGACCACGTAGCTCGAAAAATGGTCGAGACAGAGATTACCCTAAAAATAATTCTGCATTAAATCTAAATTTTCCTTTTTTTCAATTTCACATTAATTATAAATTCAAAAAAAATTATTTTTCACTTTAGTTCTAACTCTAATTCTAAATTTTCTTTTTCTTCTATTTCACATTTATTTTAATTTTCGGAATTCTTCTTTTTTTCTCTCACTTTTCAATTTATAATTCCCATAAATACACAGATAAATAATTAAAATTTAACGTTTATACAGAAAGATAATGAGAACTTAAAGAGATATGGGAATCAATGTCCAATGGAAAAAACATTAATTATGAATTATAAATTAATTATATGTACATTAATTATGAGCGGTTAATTCTTAGTTTATTCAGAACTCAATTAGTGTTTCACTAATTTATTTCTTAAGTATTTAGTTACGAGTAGTTCATTCAGAACTCAAGTAGTATTTTATCATTATTTTATTTTTTAGTAAATATAATTAAGAATGAAAGTTCATTTTATTTTCTATTTCTATTTCACTTTAATTCTAATTCTATATTAAATTTAAATTTTCTGAATTTTGCTAAACATTAATTTATTCTTTAATTCTGAATCATAATTTAATTATGAGTCGATGGTTAATTATGAGTAGTTTATTCGGAACTTAATTAGTATTTACCATTAATTTATTCCTTAAGTATTTAATTATAAGTAGTTCATTCAGAACTCAATCAGTGTTTATCATTAAATTATTCTTTAAGCATTTAATTACGAGTAATTCACTTACAACTCAAGTAGTGTTTATCATTAATTTATTTTCAAGTAAGTATCATTAAGAATCAATGTTCATTTAGAAGATAAACCACTCATAGTTAAGAAAATAATATGTTAAAAAAATAATTTCTCCTGCCATTCATGGAATCATAAGTTAAATATAATTTTTTTGTAGTTAAGCTAGAATTTATCAATGAAGCACATTAGTTTGAAAATTTTGGGAATCGACAATGAAAATCGTTCGATCGTCATTAAGGTCAGCCGGAAATTGGTAGGTCGAAACCAAAAAAAGATCAATTAATCCATCTTGACATAATCATCATTGAAAGAGGAGGTTTGATATTTAATCTCCATTTCACCCCTGTTATTTTCATGTTTATTAAATATTTGTCTGTTTCTATTTATTAGGATATGGTGATGCGTGCGCATATTATGTCGAACATGGTTTAAAAAAAATACAAGAACACGTTAGTCGGTAGTCATGGGAGAGGTATATGGCATATGCAACTTTATTGTGGTAGCATCAACTGGTCAATTCAGACCAACTGATAATGTTTTCAAATTATCATTCACTTTATCAATACAAGTCGTTAAAATACCGGGAATGGTGCCCCTAGAATACCCCTACATGGATTCCAATTTAAGAATCAAAAAGTTATCATAGATCGGATCAGCGACGACACAATATTGACATGTATATGACGTGTGCACATCTTGACGTGTTTTTTGATACTTTTTCCATGCATTAGATTGTTTCCACTTCTATCCAGCATTAAGTTGCCCATTTTATATGTCTTTATGTTTCACGGGTACTTCGAGTTCATGTTGTGCAGATTACAGGTTTTTCGAACATTTTTCAAAAACTTTTATGAAATCTGTGGTCGAGAACCACGGGTCTGTGGTGACCCAATGGTGACCCTCAGATCAATCTCGTGGTCAAGGACCACAGTCCCGTGGTTAGACACGTGGCGAGCCTCTGGTCAATTTTGTGGTCAAGGACCACGGTCCCATGGCCACCCTCGTGGTCAACTCTGAGGTCTACCTCGTGGTCGAGGACCACGGAACCGTGGCCAAAACCTTGGTCATCCTCTAGACTATCCCGTGGTCGATGATCACAGGCCCGTGGCAAATTCTGGGGTCCCTCTCTGGCCTATCTTGTGGTCTAAGACCACGGGTCCGTGGTTACTCCATGGTCTTCCTCTGCTTCATATCGTGACAAATTGTGGGTGCACAATGGATCGAAAAAAAACTTGCACGAAAGACTACGGGTCCATGATCCCGACGAATTTCGGCCCTATGAATAGATTTCTGAATCATTTTAGAAGGGAAAGATATCACAAACAAAATTTAGGGAAAAAACTGAGTATTCAAGAGCAAAGATCATCGAGGAAGAGCATTGGATGAATGGAGAATCAAGGTTTGGGAAGGAAGAAACGTTTGAAGTTCAAGGATTCGAATTACAATCCATGTATTAAGATTAAATCAAGGGTTTTTATCTCCTCCTTCCCTTTTTACTTTGATGAATGATTTTGAAAGAGATCACCACGGGTTCCAAACAATAAATATCATGCAGCGGACTATATGTAACCGTGGTGATCGTTAAAAACTTGATCTTAATGTCATTTGAACATGTTATAAACATAATTAAAATCTGATATTTACCTCTTGTAATCGACAAGAACACAAGCGTAGTGTCCTCTCTATCAAGTCCACACAAGCACACAACCGAAATGGTTTTTCACTCAAACTTTTTGCTAGAAAATTAGAGAGAAAACAAGAGCAATAATGGAGGTAGAGAGGGTGAGTGATTTCAGCAATGAGGGAGAGAGAGAGGAGGAGTTAGTTGCTGAAAAAAAATCAAAGGATAAGATAAATTAGATATTATGTAATTTTTAATTTGAAATTAAATTGAATTTCAAAATAAAAATTGCATTATCTATCCCTTTAATCCTTCTTATTTGCATTTGACCCCTCTCTTATCTTAAACCCTAAATGGGCTTTAAGCCCGTTTAACTAAAACCCAAATTAAACCCATTAACTTGAGTTCTAATTTCGGTTTAGTGAAAACGGCTCAATTTCCTCGAATTGATTTCTTCAACCGTCTGGTTAAAACCTTAGGCCAGAAAACTACCGAATTGTTCTCAATTCTCATCCATAATTATTTTCATGTATCGTGCTTAATGCGTGTGACCCTCTAGGCTCACGAATAATTGGCAGACTGGTAAAATTACCATTTTACCCTTTCCATCATAAGTGGCCTCTAGCAAGACATTATGATTATCCAATATTCGTGATTATCGATTATTCGACTTAACCTGTTATCGTACATGTCACTGTCCTTTTATCAAACCGATATCCAGATTGATCAATAGGCATAGAACGGTCATCCTAATTTATCAATCACTGTTTCTTGATATCTGAGATGACTGAAAACTGATACTAAGGTATCACCTGCATGCCCATGCTATTTCTTCAGTCATACTCATCAAGTGGCCTAAACTGATATCTTTCTCATACCGAAGTATGAGTGATACATCCCTCAGACGCCTTTCAAGTTCACTAGTGCAATAAATGCCAAAGCCAATCGAAGCCGTTATAGCTACCCTTTTACAGATAACGTTAGACTAGGTCAAACTTAGGTATTTGTTACATAGTGTACACAAAGACTCCTTGGTCTTAGGATATAATGACAAGTTACGATATGTGAGTATCTCATGACTGGATCTATGCAGCATACTCACAATCGGGTTGTCCGATATCATCGACCTGATGATATCTATGATATAACTCCGGCATATCTTTGCCATGATCAGTAGAGCGTGATCACAAGGAGTTAGTCTCATATTGATCGCTTCAGAAGAAGCTTAGCTGATCAGGGACTCTATCGAATGCAACTCTTTCTGATCTATAGTTCTACTATAAGTGATTACACACATTATGACATAGATCAAATCACATTAGATATATTACTACAACACATTAGTAATATTATGCCTTTTATTATGTAGAATAATGATGTCCGTTACAATATAGATTGAAGAATTATTTTGGATTAGGGCACAAACCTAACATTATTTTTGTCAATTAAATTGTTTCTTTTGTTAATCAAAGTCTTGCATTTAATTCTTATTCCATTTCAATTAGAATGAGTTCTATTATTATCATGCTTAACTAATTCATTTCGAGTTTTGTGACATGGTTGATTATGATGGTGTAGGGATTATTTAATTGTGAATTATGCATATAGCATCGAGCAGAGTGTCTTTATTCATTATTTTCTTAATGCTACATCTTCTTAATTGCTTGATGTATGGTCTTGTTTATTTGTTTAGTTGTGAAACAAAGCTCGTAAACGAAACTATTCGGTAAATGTTGGGTCTAAAATCTATCTAGTAATAGCGAAAGTAACACAATTACAACAGTTATAGGTTCTCAAAACCGAAAATTTGAAGTATTCTTAGAATTTAATACTTTTCAGTTAGGTTGAATCATGACTAGGGATAGCTTGGTTGCCTTATACTATTCTTAGACCTTTTATTATTCGGGAGGGAGTTTTAGGTGTTTATGGAATTCTCATTGTCTCCCTTAGTTTAACAACTTCGTTCCTATGTATGATATTACGTTTACTTTGTCTCGAAATCGTTGTATAAAGTCATTGCCCTGAATCACCGTCTCCGTTTGATTTGCCTACTCCCGTTCGTTAATGTTACGTACTGTACTATTATTATCTTTTCAAATTATCGATTCGCTGAGATTAGTCAAGACACTTAGCTTTAATCAAAGTCTTCGTTGTCCCTTGTGTACAGTATTTCAGGTTTTAAACTTACTACCCCATATTACTTGAGACATGTCACTGCCGAGTGAGCGAAAAGGTGTGGCATTTTTATCATTTCTTAATTTCTTATCCCTCGATATCTTGTGATGCGCCCGACAAGTGCATTAGTCGTTCCAAGTAATATTGGGAGTATTTCATCCCGTAGTTATCGATCCCACAGAGAGAGCGCTTGTCTATCGGTTCTAATCGGTTTTGGAAAGGTGATGGTGAAAATGTAAACCAAATACAAGCACGCAAAATATGAAATCGTCATAAATCACAATGCAAGCTCAAGAATTATGCAATTAATATCACGAGAAACAAATATTATAAAAGCGATCGAGGAGTCGAGAATTCGGGAAATATGTCATTTAGTAAATTTACGGGAAAGCATATTGAGAAATAGAAATTAAGTGTTGAGAAGTTTCAAACATACCCCCAAACATCACAAAATTTTCACCAGTCATCAGTAAGGGTTTCGTCTAACCATAATACATTAGTCAGGCCATTAACTAAGATACCCAATTAGGTTCGCTTTAAAGGTCATGTAAGAATTTCCATCCCTCCAAGTTGGTACCCTATAGATGTAAACTGTAATTGTGACATATGTACCCCCGTCAAAAGCATGCAATTATGAATTCGTCACAAATAAAATTACGACCCCAATGTACACTGTGTAAGTACAACCCCTAAATGCTACGTTCCACCTGGGTCGATTGTTATCGCTTCTCTTTCTAGATTTGACCTAAACTCATGCCTCTTCGGGAGATTTAGCATTAAGTTCACATTTAAGGTCTTAATCCATTTCATAAACCCAATAATTTAGTCTTTAATCCTTTCATTAATTAAATTAATAACTTCGTTCATCCCTTTCCCCGATCTAAATATTTAGCTACTCATGGCATCAACAACACAAATCAACAAATTCATGGCACTCATCATCATTTCTATCATGCAATTAAGTAAAAACACCAATCTCATAAAAACAATATCTCAATTATATTCCCAAACTCAATCTCAATACAAGCACAAAATCCCCAATACAATATGAAAATAAATTCTAAACACTACTACCAACCTCACAATCGTGCCTCGAACTCGTCTCGCAATAGCCTCCAAGTCGCCTCCAATCGATCACCCACAACTCTCCATTTTCTCTACTCTCTCAACTACTCCTTAAATCTAAATTTTCTCTCTAATGGGTGATATTTTCGTAGCCAAGGGGTTGGGTATTTATAGGAGGGAGAAAATCCATTTAAAAATAAAAAATCCAAAATTTTAGGAGCTCTTTTGACACCAGGCAGGTTCTTTTTGTCTCTCGCGCGCACATTGGCGAAGGCCACGGGTTGCCGAGTTAAGCGGAACCTGCCAGATGTCACCCGACAGGCTTCTCCAAGCTTGACCGGGTGAGCTCCTCGCCTTCTCCCTTTAACAGCAGCTCGGGTTGTCGGGTTAAGTCGAACCTGTCCGGTTGCCTCCGGCAGGTTGACCCGAAAACCTTCTTCTCGTTTTCCCAACTTCGCGTTTTTGGATCTTTTCGACATGTTTTTATCGAAAATACTCCCAGACCATTTGTGAGGTAAAATAGCCTTTTATTCGTCAAAAGCTAACAATTCGGGACAAAATGGGGATACAAATGAGAAAATTTGAATCGGTTGAATACATAATATCCGACCTCATCATCTTGAAATCAGCAAACCTTAATCAATACCTTATTTTAGTTGTTCTTTATTGTGTTATTGAAGTATTACTGATATTACATATCAATTCAGCCGGTTCACCACCATGGTCGTCCACTCCTTTGTCCAATAATGAATTCAATACATCAATAACTCAACAAAGCCATCACAATTCTTCACTTTCTTTTGGTCAATCTCTGACAGTCTCAAAAGAGATTAGTACGCAAAGTTGGAGGAAAAGAAATACAATAATAATTAAATGCATAAAAAAAATCTCCATCTTCAATATGGCCAACCATAAAAGCAACATTGTGGTCGAGTCTTCATCCAACCCAAGAAGCTCGAAACCATGTCTTCTTTACCATTTTCGAGTTCTAAATCAACGAGCCCCAAACCAATCACATCAGGATGTCTATAATCTTGTCGTATATGGACGCCACATAGATTGGGCAGATGGAATTCGAGCAACAACTAAGCTTTGACCAGTCCGTTGTCGGTAAAGTCGAGCACTGACTAAGATGATATGCAACATCTAAGGTTCAAGCGAAAAAAGAAGTGTTTTTCTGTTTTTAAATTGTACTTTTAATTTTTAAATATCAAGGACATTTTTGTCATTTAATAAAGAGTGAAGGTCTAACAATGACTTTCTAATTTATATCCACTTTAATAGGCGTCAGAGTAAATTGATGTACAAACAAATTTCACCGTGTTGAATTGACACAAATGAAAGTACACTATAGTGATAGAGCACCGCAGTAACGCAATAAACTGTAATAATCCCTCAAATTTATATGCATGTAGTGATATGTGGTCAATCTCTCATAGATCATGTTGGTAACAAAACATGCATACGAGAAACAAAATTAGGGCTCGTTAGATTTGGAATATTGAATTTTCTTTAAGTTGGCTTAGTTTGTTGTTTGATTGCTAAGTTGGTTTTGTTTTTGGATAGACAAGTTTAGAACAATGATATAAGAAAAAAAATGTCTCGCACTACGTACAAGTGAACAAAGTACATTAGTATGATGTTTCTTATCCTGAGTCATGACAATACAACCATGTCGACTAAAACGTTTTCTAAAATTGCATGTATCCCTCTAAAAGAACAAGAGATATCAAAGGTAGACCTCTAAGAGATAATCCAAACATGTTCCAATTTTGAGTTTAGCTATTGATTTTCTGAGTTCACTTCATTACTAATTTGACTCCAAGAGTTCGAGACTCCGACGATTGAACAGGAATGGACCTGCAACGAGTCTAGACTAGCCTTATCTTCTAGCATGTTGGATGATATGCAAGTCTGTTGTTAGCTATAATTTCCCAAATTCACTAACATCTCAAAGTAACATATATAATCTTTAGGTTCGACCCTGAAAAACATAGACAAGGACGAATCATGTCTCATTTAAACATTCAAAAATATATCCAACCATCTCAGGTGAACCAAATTAGACAATTGAGCACACAATCATGCAAGATTTAGAATTTGTCTACTTATTTCTAGGTGAGGATATTTAATTTGTAATTTAATCCATAATCTGCATATGAAGATTTGAGCCTCCGACCATATGGTTGAGTCAGATTGTGGGTAGTTTATGCACACGTCGTGTATGCCCACAAACAAAAGTGATAGACAAAACCAAGGTCGGATATTTTGGACTTGGAACCGAATCCAAACCGAGAGTCAAGAATTGAGCCTAATTTTAACCAAATAAATGAGAACTATGATCACTTGTTCAGTTTTGATTCTGAATTTTAAAGAGCCATTCAATTCTGGTTCTTAAAATTAGAATTACCGGTTAACTAGAAGGAATCAGACTGGTTCATGTTGCCAAGTATCCATCTCTCATCCACTCACGTGTATTATTTGTCTTTCATTCTAATTTACTTGTAAAATTTTACTTTAATTGTTTTGTAATAATCAAATGTTAACGTTCGATTTTTGTTAATGTTTTTTAATTGAAAACTTATAAGTTTTTGGCCATAAAACCAGGCTCAAATTCATCTAATTTGATTTATAAGTTGACCTTAAATTAAAAATTGAAAACAAACCGATTCTAACCGAGTAAAATTGGAGTATTGAACCGGAGAACCGAGATCAGAACCGAACTAATTACTCATGAATCGGAACCAGGCATGGTTCGTCACCCCTAGAGAAGACGTTTGTGTAGACTTAATTTTCTTCTTCCTCATCCCCATTTTCTTGTAGCCTCCTCCGTACGCCGATGTCCGCCACCGTCTCATCTAACCCTAACCCTCTCATGGCTGAGTCCTTCCCTCCTTCCTCCGACGCCGACACCGACACCTCCACCTCCACCTCCACCTACTCCCTCTATTCCCAATCCTCATCCTCGGCCATCGCCAACGAGCACCCTGTCCCGACCCTCCTCCACCTCTCCTTGAACCAGGACTCCTCCTGCTTCGCCACCGGCTTCACCCACGGCTTCCGCATCTTTAACTGCAACCCCTTCCGCGAGATCTTCCGCCGCGACTTCGACTCCGGCGGCGGAATCGGCTTCGTCGACATGCTCTTCCGCTGCAACATCCTCGCCATCGTCGGCGGCGGCCCCCACCCCCAATACCCCCTCACCAAGGTCATGATCTGGGACGACCACCAGTCCCGCTGCTTCGGCGAGCTCTCCTTTCGCTCCGATGTCAACTCCGTCCGTCTCCGTCGCGACAGGATCGTCGTCGTCCTCCTCCAGAAGGTCTTCGTCTACAATTTCTCCGACTTGAAGCTGCTCCACCAGATTGAGACCATCGCCAATCCCAAGGGGCTCTGCGTCGTCTCTCACGTCTCGGGTCCGATGGTTCTGGCCTGCCCTGGTCTGCAGAAGGGGCAGGTCAGGGTCGAGCATTATGGGTCTAAGCGAACCAAGTTCATTATGGCTCATGACTCCAGGATTGCTTCGTTTGCTCTTACTCAGGATGGAAGGTTGTTGGCTACCACAAGTAGCAAGGGCACTTTGGTTAGGATTTTCAATACTCTTGATGGTTCCTTGTTGCAGGAGGTATGCTCATTTTATATGTTTATCATGCCCTGTCAATTCACTCTAATACTCCAAGTCCAAATATTGATTTTGCTTTGTGAAGAGAGGATTTTTGGGTTATTCCATCTTGACATGTTTTGTGATTCCCAAGTTCGTCTATTGGTTATATACTTTGTTCTTTGAAATGCTATGGATGTTAATGGTGTCAATGTTATTGTTGTGATATTGATGGGAGTATTTTGGGTGATCCCACTTCAACTGAATGTCTTGTACATTTATATAGGTAAGGAGGGGGGCTGATCGGGCAGAGATATATAGTCTTGCTTTCTCTTCAACTGCACAATGGCTGGCTGTCTCCAGCGATAAGGGAACTGTCCATGTCTTCAACCTAAAGGTTGATTCGGGATCAATGGGAGCTGACAGACAGTGGGCATCAGCTGAAGCTAGTGTTTCTAGTCCATCGGGCATTTCATCTCTTTCCTTCATAAGAGGTAATATGCTGACTGCTGCACAGACATGTGAATTTGCAAATAGGGTTCGAATAATTACTTAGATTCTTTGGTTATTAAAGCTTTGTATAGAAAGTGTTTTTCCCAGATTCTTACATGCTTTATTCTGCTCCTAATCCATTGGCCCAATTGATGTTGCAAGGTGATTATTGAGTTCCATTATGTGATATTTCCACATGTATAAGTCGTAGTCCTAGTAAATATCATGGCATGAAATAGTAGGCCATAATGTAACTTCTCGAGCCATATGGCGTGGCCTAGTTAGGCAAATTTTCCACCTAATGTAACACAAGACACTTGAAATAACTGATAGACTAGTGACTGTATCTAAATAGTGTTTATTGTTTGCAGGTGTTCTACCCAGATATTTCAGTTCAGAGTGGTCAGTTGCCCAGTTTAGGCTGCAAGAAGGTTTGCGATACATAGTTGGTTTTGGCCACCAAAAGAATACTGTCGTGATTCTTGGCATGGATGGAAGGTAATATAAAGTTAGACATGTTTTAGTATTCCCTTGCTGTGATACAACATCCCTCTGATAATTGGGTCAACTATAATAAAGTAAGAACTTAAGAGTTGTTGTCAAATGCCTACATTGCCAATGGGGTAAATGCTTGGGTCCTTGGCTGGTGGTCCAAAATTAACCTTCCAGGAAAACAAATTCCTATTTGTGAGGATTGACTATTAAAAAGAAATAGACTCGTTGTACCCATTTTCAATTTATTTTTTGCCAACTTTTAATACCTTTACCCTGAGTTAATGATCAAGATGGATGATCGGTTAAGTTGCTTCTTGAAACTCGTACTCTGCCGTCCCAAAATGAGTGTATGCGGCTATTTTAAGGATTGGTAGATTTTCCTCACATGCCTTTTTATCTTACCATGTGGTAGTTAATGTAGATATAACTGCGGATTGAATTGGTCATCAACCGTAATCTTTTTCCCCTCCATTCCCATCATGCTTACTCTTTTTTTTCTTTCTGATTTTATGAATGTTGATGGTATTTGGTTGATTTTGCCTCGAACAATTTAAGTAGCATTACTTTTAACTTCATAATTTGGGGTGTTCTGGATAAGTAATGGTTCTTTGTTTTGGATTGTAAATGCAGCTTCCATAGATGCCAGTTTGACCCAGAGACTGGTGGGGAGATGACTCAGCTTGAATATTACAATTTCCTGAAGCCAGAAGACACCTTCTGACCCTCTTTTGGGAGCCATACTGTTAATATTACTTTCTTGTTTTCCACCACCAATGGATGGTATGCATGTATCTATGTATCTAAGTTAAGTAGCAGACAAATTGTAATTATAGAGTCAATGAAAATAGAGCTGGTGTTTGGGTCTTTAATCATGGGTATGTGTTAATATCAAATATTTCACTTGCTGTTTAGCTAGACTTGCAATTGTTGCATCATCAATCGGTCTTAACAGTATACTTAATGTCCCCAGGGGGCACCCTAACGGTTTGAGGCACAGTAGTAATCTTGTTGGGAAAATTGCAAAAAAGTGTCTTATTACATGCTACTTTTGCAAAATGCGTTTTGTTGGGTTGCATTGACTTTTCAAACCCTTCTACAAGCCCTCTCCTATCTCTCTGCAACTTTTGCTCACCTCATATTGACATATCTATTTAGAGTTTTTTTTTTATTAGTTTTAAGGTTCTTGTTTCGCTGAAAATCCCAAATCCAGGCAGATGTTGAATTCGTTAGAGATTGAACAGCGCTAATTGTGGTTCAGAAGTTGAGGAGGGAGATCAAGCGGTGTTTCAAATGTCGGAATGTGTCACAGGACGGTGAGCGTTGGTGCGACCGAGATTGGACAACAAGAATTCAAAATTGGGGAATTTAAATTTAATAAGCAATGTTCAAAATGGAATCAAATTCTTTTTCGGGTTTCTCAAAAACCAAACTGAGAAATTGAGTTTTGGTTTGGTTTTAACTGGTTGACACTAATTTAGATTCAATGTAGGGGACGTAATTTTATGGGCTTCAAATTCATAGATTTCTTACCCTTTTCACATGCCCACAAAATTTTCTGGAATAGTCGGTGTCCACCAGCAAAACCGAGTTCAACGGCATTTTGTTTGCAATTGAACCAGTTCTTCCTTGTAGGATTTTTTGGATCCTTTTGTTGTTCTTTGTAATTGCTTTTGTCCTCTTGGGCTTCGTTTGTATTTCTTCGCTTTATGTTAATCTAATTTTATTGCCGATCAAAAAAAAAGTTGTCAGGATATCAAATGAAAGTAGAAAATGAAGAAGATAAGTAAAGCGGTGGTGGCGTTTTGAGAAACTAAACCCACGTCAAAGTGGTGTTGTTTTGAGTAAGGAGTTGAGTTGCTGGAATCCATGTGCGAGACATGTGCCATATTCCTCAACAACTGGTTTGTTGAGCTAGAGTGATCCTGGAGAGATCTTTGTGGAGTTGAGGTGCCGCCGACAGAGAGAGACGAGACTAGTCATGAATATTGTTATAAATAGCTAGCGATGGTCCATTAGCATTTTATCTTGAACTTGTATGAACTTTTTGAACAATTGGCCTCTTCGAGGATTGGTTCATCACTCTAAAATAGGGTTTTGAGAGTTCTAGCAATTTAGAATCAAAGTTTAAGTTTTTATCAATACAATTATTCATTCTTCTCTTATTTGTTGTTCGATTGTCATTTAGAGTCTTAACAGTGGTATCATAGCTCCATTCCCGCAGCCTGTGAAAATGGTATTTCGAATGTGCAGTGGCAAGAGTAGTTCGATGCAAGGGTTAAACAATATTATGTGCTTCTAGTAGACTTATGGGAAAGAGACTGGATTGTACAACACGTTAGGACCCTATTTGTGACTGGACCATCAAACAATGGGTATGAGCCGTTTGTAGGTGGTATGGACATATTGTTTAATGGTATAGTAAGCAAGGTGCTCGATGAAATCCATGAAAGAGTCATTATATACGGTTGTATGTTGATTCTGGATGCTAATAGGTTGAGTGCACATGACATGTTCGAGGAAATGTTAATGTCGGAACAATTGGGTAAATGTGAGGTAATATTACTTCCATATGCATTAGACTCTTACGATTTAGCTGAATCATGTAATGGAGTTTTTTATTAGCCAGAGGGAATTGTCACTCTATAAAACTGGGTTGTACATATTGGGCCGGGCTCCACCACTAAAAAGCTTGCTTTTTAGTTGGGTTTGTTCCAACCCTTTATATACACCCGTTCTATTTTATATTCTTTCCATGTGGGACTTTACATTCTCAACACTCTCTCTCACGTGTATTCTATACATGAGCCTTTTATCAACTCACTCCCCCTCACGTGGGTCATGGTAGGATGTGTCTTTTTCACGTGGGCTTATTTCTCCCCTTACGTGGACCACAACATCGGGCTTACAGGGGAGCGGAGCCACAGGGAGGCGAGGCCCACCAGGACAGGCCCAAATCGATCAGCTCTGATACTATGTAAAACTGGGTTGTACATATCGGGTCGGACTCCACAACTAAAAACTCAAGCTTATTAGTTGGGTTAGTTCCAACCCTTTATATACACATGTTCTATTTTATATTCTTTTCATGTGAGACTTTACATTCTCAACACACTCGATTCTGCAACGAGTTGCTATGGGTTGGAAAAAATGAATTTGATGAATGAGTAAATCAATTGTTGGATAAAAGAGGTCAAAATGGTTGTGTTTCATGGAATGCCACCAGAAAAAGGTATTGGAGGATTATTTCAGAAGTTGGATCTCACAATGCTCGAATGGTGTTTACTGGAAGGCCAAAGCTGAAAATAATGGTCAGCAATGGGTAAGAGTGATTTTATTCAAATTAAATGTTCATCTCTTAGTTGTCTAATACAGTAGCATAGTTGAATTGTGTACTTGAATTGATACTCTATTGGAAATGGATAATGTTGATTATGTAATTTTTGAGGTTGATGCTCTTGATAGTTATGTTCCAGGTGATAAGGCAAGGGTAGAGAACGTGGTGTTAACAAGCTTTTCAAGATAGGTGGGAGGTGTCCTAAATTAAAAATGATGCGACATAAGAAGAGACCAGTGTTATTAGTTCTATATTTATCCCAGGTTCTGCACATTGATGATGGTGGGCTTCTATTGCCATTTCAGGACAAGAGCTCACTACAGTGTGAGATATTATCAAACAAATGAAAATGTTGATTTTAAGTCACTCCACACCTCAGGATGATTGTGTTTCTACTGTCATCACTACGGGGAACAAGAACCTATTGAGATATGATGTTATCCTTTGGAATTATGCTTTGAACAAACCACAAGAATCGGGATGTCGTGATCTTATGGGTATTTTGGCGAACGTATTGATTATAAGGGAGGTATTAAAAGTTGTCGGTGTTGAGACAAGCTATATGTTGTTAAGTATGTCAACAAGAGGATTGTTTTACATAAATTTAACCTTCGGCGCAAACTACAAGGACACACGCTTAATTGGAGTTTATGATTTTGTTATGGTGGTTTGGCAAGTTTCAAAATCAGATTTTATTCGGGCTCGTTAGTTGACGAAATTCACTCTTATGGTTAATGTCGATGTCATGAATCAAGAAGCATTTAATCCATTCTGCTATTCAGGTTCATGATTGTATGCCAGAATATGTGCATCAATGGACTCTCATGATTGATGATCGATTGCTTATTGATGTTATGAAGATCGTGGGAACAATTGAGAAGAAGGACAATAACCTAGTAGACACTCAACATTAGTGTTACAAAACAACCAGATGATGGTTTAAGCCATGGGTTCTTCGATGAGCTCGAAAGGAAGAAGTTCTAGAAGTGTTTTAGTGTGTCTGTTGGGGTATTTCGAAGACATCAAAAGAAGGGATAATGACAGTTTGTTACACCTAACTATGGTGAAATGACACTTTCATACCTTAACTATAAACTTCTTTTTTTTAGTACCCTGACTATGTTTTTGTGACAACCTAGCTATAAAATGTCTAAAATACCCAAAATGCCCTTGGTTTAAGAAACCAAAATCAAATTGGTTCAATTTGGTTTAAAACCTAAAATTAAACCGGTTCAACCTCAATTGAACCGGTTCAAACTTAATTTCTTCCGCCTCCTCCTCCTCCTCCTCCGCCCCCGCTGCTGCTCGGATTCGACACGTCCTCGTCGGCCTCCCCTCCCCCCGCCGGCAGCGCCAGGGGCCGGTGGTGCCCCTGCGGCGTCAGGTGCAGGTACCCCGCCGGCGGCCGGTACACCAACTGGTGGTGCTGAGGGTACATGGAGGCCTCTCCTCCTCCTCCCAAGCCGTTGTTTTTTTCCTTGCGGTGGAAGTTGCGGTGGCAGTTGCAGGCGGCGCACTTGAGGGCGTCGAGCGTGCCCTCCTCCCCCGCCGCCAGGAACTCGCCGCACCCGTCCACCGAGTGCCCTCCGATCCCCACCGCGTGGTTCTTCAGGCACTCCCTGTACCGAACCCCCTTCTTCCTCCCCGCTGCCTCCGACGCGCCCTCCCCGCCGCCGTGGATCGACTCGTACCCCGGCGGCGCCGCCGGGATGTTCCCCATTTCCTCGTCGTTCTCGTGCTCCTGATCGTCAAAATCCATTTTTGAGCACGACCCAATTCACCTCTCCCCCTCAATTTCTTAACTACCCTCTCTCCTCGTCAAGATCTACACGGCCGACCCTCGTCGGAAGCTGAAACTTACCTGCTCCTTCATAATAAAGTGTTAATTAATAATTAAACAATGATGATAATAATAGGAAGAAATTAAGTTTGAACCGGTTCAATTGAGGTTGAACCGGTTTAATTCTAGGTTTTAAACCAAATTGAACCAATTTGATTTTGGTTTCTTAAACCAAGGGCATTTTGGGCATTTTAGACATTTTAGAGCTAGGTTGTCACAAAAACATTGTCAAGGTACTAAAAAAAAGTTTATAGTTAGGGTATGAAAGTGTCATTTCACCATAGTTAGGTGTAACAAACTGTCATTATCCCTCAAAAGAATTATTGGGGAGCATCTATGTCAAAGTAACAAAATTATTTTTTATAAAGGGATAATTCCACTTACTTCCACCTAGATTTTCAGAAATTTCATTTACATCCCCTAAAAAAGATGCTAACTCACAGTCACCTTAGGTTTCTTAAAGTACCCCTTAGCCTAATTTTGTTAAGTTTTCAGTTAATTTTTCTGAAGATAACGAAAATACCCTTGTATTTAAAAAATTATTGAAACTTTCAAATGACTAACTCTCTCATACAAGCTCCATTTTGGGCTCATAGTATATCAAATTGAAGAGAATCGAAATATCAACAACCAACTCTGTTAACTTTTTTTGAAAATGACGAAAATGCTCAATATTTAAAAAATTATTTAAACTTTCAAATGACATAACTCTCTCATACAAACTCCATTTCGGGCTCATAGTATATCAAATCGAAGAGAATCGAAAGATCAACGACTTTAAAGAAATATTTTTTACTAATAATTAACATTATTTTAATAGTTATAATAATTATTAATATATTTAATTATTAATAATATATCAAAACCTCTGAATGACATAACTCTCTCGTACGAGTTTCATTTTAGACTCATAGTATATCAAGTCGAAGAGAATTATAAGATCAACAATTCCGAAGAAAAAAGTTTATTTCTAAAATTTCATCAAACGACAACAAATTTTTTATAATCTTTAAAATAATTTGTGTAAATATTAATTTTCAAAAAGTAAATAATTAAAAATTAATTTTGCATAAAAACTAATTTTAAAAATTAAAAATCAATGTTTAAAAACAGTTTTCATTTTTGAATACCATAACTTTCTCATACGAGTTTCATTATAGTATATCAATTTGAAGAGAGAAAGATCAACAATTTTGAAAAAGAAGTTTTTGTCTATATATTATTAATAATTGATTTAATTTAACTTGATAAATAATTATTACCATAAATATTAATAATATAAATAATTAATTATTATTTCAAAGATTATAAAAAAATTGTTGTCGTTGGATGATATTTTTGACAAAAACTTCTTTCTTCGGAATTGTTGATCTTATGATTCTCTTCGACGTGATATACTATGAGTCCAAAACAGAGCTCCTATGAGAGAGTTATGTTATTCGGAAGTTTTGATGTATTATTAATAATTAAATATATCATTAATAATAATTATTAATTATAAAAATAATGGTAATTATTAATAAAAAAATATTTCTTCAAATTCGTTGATCTTTCGATTCTCTTCGATTTGATATACTATGAGCCTGAAATGGAGTTCGTATGAGAGAGTTATGTCATTTGAAAGTAAATAATTTTTTAAATATAGGGGCATTTTCGTCATTTTCAAAAAAATTAACAGAATTTTCAAAAAAAGTTAACGGAGTTGGTCGTTGATCTTTTGATTCTCTTCGATTTGATATACTATGAGCCCAAAATGGAGCTCGTATGAGAGAGTTATGATGTCATTTGAAAGTTTCAATAATTTTTTAAATACAATGGCATTTTCGTCATTTTCAAAAAAATTAACAGAAAACTTAACAGAGTTAGGCTAAGTGGTACTTTAGGAAATCTAGGGGGCTGTGAGTTAGCATTTTTTTTCAGGAGATGTAAGTGAGATTTCTGGAAACCTAGGTGGAAGTAAGTGGAATTATCCCTTTTATAAATAATATGGAACCCGGGAATAGAAATTATTCAAGTGTATTGTAATTTCCTGGAATTAGGTCATCTTCTAGAAATAATTCTAGAAATTAGGACATCTTAAAGAAATAACTCTAGAAATTAAGACATCTTCTAGAAATAATTTAAGTGCGTTGTGATTTCCTGGAATTATGACATCTTCTAGAAATTATTCAAGTGTGTTGTGATTTCCCGAAGCATGTGGCTTTAGAAGCCAATGAGAGAAGGAAGGTGTCGATCGACACTTGGTGTGTCAATCGACACCTAGGTCGGCAATATATTTTATAAAAAGGACAAGAGGGGTCTCCAAAACCCTATTATCCATCTCTTTCTCAAGAGCCTCCTTTTTTTTCTTCTCTCAATATCTGATGGGATCAAATTTATTAGAGTGATTTTGATTCTAGTATGTCAAAATCATTCTTGTTTCGTATAAGGATTGCTCGTGTGGACTACTTGTAGAAAGTGGATTCTTTTGAAGATACTTTGGATCGATCAAGAAGAACTTGATTAGAGATTTAAGCAAATGTAGGATTCATGAAACCCTTTCATTGATTAATCCAATACTAGCATAAATTCTTGTGAGAAGAACGGGGTTATTATTCATTTGTGCTTCTATTGTGCTTGGATCCCCCATTCCCCTACAAGAGCTTATTTCGAGGAATTGAAATAATGAAGGAAAGATGGCAGCAAGGGACTCCTCTCAGCACTCCGGACCGGAGTCCCCGAGTGGAGGAAGCCTCAAGAGAAGGACTCCTCTGAGCACTCCGGAGCGGAGGTGCTAGAGGAGGGAAGGACCTGCAAGCCACTCTTGTAGAGCTCCGGACCGGAGTCTAAAGAGTGAAAAGCGCAACACTCCTCCAGAAACTCCTGAGCGGAGGGCTGAAAGGAGTGCAATTTTATGGTCTCTATTTCAGCGTTTAGAGGACTCTTTTTTAGGGGCGGCTCAAATTTTTCATAGGGGATCCGAACCCTAGCCATCTCCACACCAATTCTTCTACCTTGAAGCACCATTTACCATAGGAGAAGCCATCTTAGGAGCTTGGGAGCCTGGAATTGAAGCTTGGATCATGAACACACCATCATTTCCTTTGAGCAATCAAGAGGAAGAGAAGTCAAGCTTGAAGATCCTTATGAGCATTTATTTCTATTTCTTGATTTTAGATTTGTTCTTATTGTTTTCATCTCTTGTATTTTGCTTTATTTCCATTACTTTTGCTACGAGCATCATGGTTAAGGGCTAAATACCCTTGACCATGGGTGCTAGACATTGTATGGATTATCCTTGTTTTAATTGAGGTATTAGTTCTAGGCATGCTTGGTTGTTTAAATTATGCTATCTTTTTATGCTATTGTCTACTTTAGATTGATCGCCTAAACTAGATATCATGGGTTGCTATATCGATTTCAAGAGGAACGGGTGGTGGCGGACCTAGATAGTGTAGAGGGTTAGGGCTCGAGACCGTGTCAAGACACCCATAAAAACCCTTGGCCTTTAATTTTCATGATTTGTGCAGTTGCAAGTCACATTTGATCTCGACAGGGTAAGATTGACCTGGGACTAGGTTAAGACTAATGTCGAGAGACGGACTTAGTATTTTAAGGCGTAAGTCATTTAACTAAATTGCATGCTTAGGATTAATAATTCAGTTAAAACTTGATTCATGTTATTTTCTAGTACCCGTGTTTGCTTCACTTGAAAAGAAATTCTTCCGTTGTTAGTTTGTATGCATGCTTGACTTTGAAGTGAGAAAATAAACCAAAAAGAGTAGTTCGGTGATTGTGTTTACATTTAGTTCGTGCAATTTACTTTACCCTTAACCTACAAGCCCTACTACATTTCGACCCCCCATTACTCCCCGTGGAGATGACCTGGTACTTACTGGTTTTATTACTTGTGATCACGTACACTTGTGTGCAGCGCTAAAGTGTGTCTTTCAACGAGCACACTTTTTTCCTATGTTACTATGTTTAGTATTGGCATATTTTTTAGCGCAAAGTCAAGATGTTCGACAACATATTGCAACACAGTTGGCTCTATTAGAGTTATGCCCCAGTCTAATATAAAAGTGATCTACATATGTAATGTTTTATCATCTTTCCGAAAAAATAAATCGGCATATATTACTAATGTGTTGTAGTAATATATTGAATGTAATTTGATCTATGACATTATGTGTGTAACCACTAATAGTAGAACTGTAGATCAAAAAGAATTACATTTGATGAGTCCCTGATCAGCTAAGCTTCTTTATGAAGCGATCAGTATGAGACCAACCCCTTGTGATCACGCTCTACTGATCATGGCAAAGTATGTGCCGGAGTTATATCATAGATATCATCTAGTCGATGGCATCGGACAACCCGATTGTGAGTATGCAACATAGATACTGTCATGAGATACTCACATATCGTAGCTTGTCATTATATCCTAAGACTAAGGAGTCTTTGTATGCATTGTGTAATGAATCTCTAAGTTTGACCTAGTCTAACGTTATCTGTAAAAGGGTAGCCATAACGGCTGTGATTGGCTTGGTTATGAATTGCATTGGTGAACTCGAAAGACGTATGAGGGATTTATTACTCATACTCCGGTACGAGAAAGATATCTTTTTAGGCCACTTGATGAATATGACTGAAGAAATAGCACGGTCGTGCAGGTGATACCTTAGTATCAGTTTTCAGTCATCTCAGATATCAAGAAACAATGATTGATAAATTAGAATGACGATTATATGCCTATTCATCAATCTAGATATTGGTTTGATAAAAGGACAGTGACATGTACGATAACAGGTTAAGTTGAATAATCGATAATCACGAACGTTGGGTAATCATAATGTCTTGTTAGAGACCACTTATGATGGAAAGGGTAAAATAGTAATTTTACCAGTCTGCCAACGGGTCGTGTGCCTATAGGGTCACACGCATTAAGTACAATACGTGACAAATAAGTATGGATGGAAATTGGGAGAATCCGGTTTTCAGTTTAGTCAAATTGAAAACGACTCGGTTGATTTCTAGCCTAGGTTTTTAACCAGACGGTCGAAGAAATTGAGTTGGGGAAATTGGACCGGTTTAGCTAAACCATAATTAGAACTCAATTATATGGGTTTTAATTTGGATTTGGTTAAATGGGCTTGAAGCTCATTTAGGGTTTTAATTCATGAATGGGGCAAGAGTGCAATTATAAGTATAAAGGGTAAGTTGTGTAATTATTTATTTAAAATTTAAAATCAAATTTTTTGTAATAATTACACAATAATTACACGATATTTTGTTGCACCTTTTAGCTAATATTTTTGACACTCTCTGTCTAATTCCCTCTCACTTGGCCGACCCTCCCTCTCAATCCTCCATAGCTTTTTTTTGTTCAATTCTTCTTACATCCATTAGCAAGTGTGTGAGAGAAAACCGACCGTGGTTGTTGTGCTTGTGTGGACTCGATAGAGAAACGTTACTTTGTGTTTTTAATCGATTAACAAGGTAAAATTTTCAAATTGTATAAGTTTATAACATGGTGAATTCTTCTTACATAAGATGGGATTAGTTATGCATAATTTACCGTTACATCTGTATGTTATATATGTATGAATGTATGATAGTTTAATATACAAGTTTATGTATGATTAGCTATCACCCACATGCAAAGATTAAAAACTGGTATTTAATCATACTTGCATGTAACCTGATAAGGGATCATCTTTGCATGGATTTGCAATTGATGATTCCAGATTAAGATTGTATCGATATACAATCAGACTGTTATAATTCACTTAAACGCAAATAATTACAAGTCAAGCGTGATACCATCCAGTTTTGGGCACTCAAAAGGGCTTTGAGCCTATGGATGTCGGTACGCCTCCGCGTAAAATTCATAGAGGAGAAGTCTGGATGAGATGGGCAGTTCTATGTGGGTGCATGCGCCTCAGCGTAGTAGCCACATTAGTTCTGTTCATAGTTCAAGCTTGGTAGACTTGTCTACGATTGTCAGCTAGGGCTGACCTAGGGTATCAGTATAGGGTATGCCGTGTACTTTTAGTACAGACCCTAGCCAGGAATTACATGGTTTTGTAAATGGATGTATTCCTACCTTGATGCTCTCAATTGGAGCAGTGAGCCTCCGTTCACTTCAATTGAGGGTATGATAGGATCCTGGTTCAAATTCTAATGTTAGAATCAGACAAGTGTGTTATAATTGCATCTCCAACTTGAATTTTAAATAATTTTACCATGTAGAACTAAAAGGCAAACACAACACAAAGGAGTAATAGCGCACTGAGAGTCCAGATTGAGGACAGACTCAAGGGCATGAATTACTCAGATTGGAATAGAAACTTGAGGCTTATACTCAAGCATGAACGGAAGTAGTATATCCTTACCAAGAAGCCTCCTACTGAACCACCGATGAATGCCGCTAGGGCACTAAGGATACTTATCAAAGTTCCTTAGTAACCAAATCAACGTGTCATGCATTATGGTGGGCAGTAGAATGCCAGAGTTGCATAAGCAGTTCAGGAACGTTTCAGATGACCCTCATACATGTAAAGCAGAGGTCAAGGAAATGTTCAAGGAGAAAGCTCGTGTCGAAAGATATGATACTTTCATAAAACTTAACTCATGGAAGCTTAAGGCTGGAGCCCTGTTAGTCCCCATGTCACGAAGATTTAATGTCTTCAGGAACATCTAACCAGACTCGGTTTTGATGATCAGGTGGAAATGGCTGCGGATTTTATGTTGCAGTCACTTCCAGATACATATAGTGATTTCATAGTAAATTACAATATACATGACATGGACAAGTCCTTAACAGAGTTTCATGGGATACTTGTGACCACTGAAAAGAACCTCAGGGGCAAGACCAAGGAGGTCCTTATGGTCAACGAGAAGGTCGGCTTCAAGAAAGCTGATCAGGGTAAGGGTAAGGCTCCTGAGCATCTTGCAGGGCAAATCAGACACCCCAAGCGTCCAAAGGTTCAAGCAGCTCCCAAAGCTGTTGTCAAGGCTAAGGACAAAATGGAGGAGGTCTGCTATCACTGCGATGAGCTAGGACACTGGAATAAAGGATTGTAAGCAATACAAGGATCATGTGAAGAAGAGTGGGTATCCACGTCTTCAGGATCAGATATTTACGTTGCTAAGCTTAATCGCTATAGTGTAAATAAGAAAAGGCTTAAATCTGATGATTTAAACCAAATTATAATCTGACATTGTCATTTAAAGCACATAGGCGAGAAACGCATTTCAACACTTCAAAAGTGTGGACTTTAAGTTCGTTTGAATTCACTCAAACTGAAAGATGCAAGTCTTGCCTGATGAGCGAGTAACGCATTTCAATACTTCACAAGTGTGGAATTTTAAGTCCGTTTGAATTCACTCAAACTGAAAGATGCAAGTCTCGCCTAATGGGCGAAATGACAAAGGCACCTTTCACAAGTTTATGTGAAAGGCAAGTGACTTGTTAAGTCTAATACATTCCGAAGTATGTGGACCTATGAGTACTCAGGCCATAAGAGATTTCAACTAATACTTGACTCTGGAAACGGCCACATTCATTTTGAATCGGGTTCCGATGAAGACAACAATAGTACACCTTGTGACAGTCATTCTGTCTCCCATTACTGTGGATGCGTGCGCCTCCGCGTAGTATTCATTGGGATTCGAGCTGAATAAGGTAATCAGTTCTATTTGGATGTGTGTGTCTCCGCGTAGTAGCCAAATAAGAGCTGGACCGGAGTCACCGAATGTACACCACATGACACTCATTACGACTCCCCTTACCATGGATGCGTGCGCCTTCGCGTAGTATTCATTGGGATGGGAGCGGGATGAGATGGTTAGTTCTATTTGGATGTGTGCGACTTCGCGTACTAGCCAAATAAGAAATGTACCATAATCATATATGGTGTGGGAAGCATCCTAGTATGCTTTTCTTAAAGATTTGGGTAGCAGAGATGCAAGCATCCAAATCAGACAAGTGTGTCTTCGTAAGGTATCCTTAGGAAACTAAGAGATACAACTTCTACATACCCAGCGAGTACAAAGTTTTTGTTGCTCGAAGATGGGTATTTTTGGAGAAATATTTTATATCCAAAACAGCTAGTGGGAGTCCCGTGCATCTCGAAGAAATTCGAGAGGGTATGGAACAGCCTTAAGCAATTCATGAGCCTGCTATGCAAGATGTAGAAGTACTGGAGCCTCAGATGGTCGTAGATGAAGAATCAGTCCCTATAGAAATTTCAGATGGTCCAAGGAGGTCTGAAAAATCTCGTCATGTTCCAGACAGATATGGCTTCACAGCCACTGGGAAATGAATTGATACTGGTGGATCAGGATGATTCGGAAACCTTCAGACAAGCTTTGGCAGTCCAGACTCCGAAAAATGGCAGAACGCCATGAGTGAGGAAATGAAATCCATGCATGACAACCAAGTCTGGTGCTTTGTGGATCAAACCCCTGGGATAAAACCCATCGGTTCTGAGTGGGTCTATAGGATCAAGACCGACATGGATGGAAATCCTCAGACCAATAAGGCTATGATGGTTGTAAAAGGTTATCGTCAGATTCAATGCATGGATTATGATAACACCTTTTCACCAGTAGCAATGGTCAGTTTCATCCGGATTATTCTTAGCCATAACTATGGCAGATGGATGTCAAAACCCCTTCCTTAGCAGGAACTTACGAGAGGGTATGTGTATCACATGGCCTGTGGGTTTTGTAGATCCAAAGAATCCCGGAAAGATATGTAAGCTGCAAAGATCCATTTATGGGCCTAAGTCAAAACATGTTGCTAAGACAGAACATGTACATAGGTAAAGTGTTGAGAAGACTCTCAATGTTTGAATCTATGAAAGGATACATACACATGCGTCATGGCAATAAGCTCAGCAAGCTAAAGAGTCCTAGTACTCCTGATAAGTTGAGCAGGATGAGTAAGATCCCTTATGTTTCGATTGTCGGGTCCATCATGTATGCCAGGATGTGCACGAGACTGGAAGTCTCGTTTGCACTAAGTTGTACCAGCAGATTCCAATCTAACCCCGGCCAATTACACTGGATTGCTATCAAAGGTCATCCTCAAATATTTGAGGAGGACCAAGGATGAATTTCTAGTGTATGGGAATGTAGATAGAGAACTAGCAATCAAAGGACAAGTCGATGCTAGTTTTCAGACATATCCATACGACTTCAAAATTCAGTCAGGATATATTTTGTGTTGAGTGGTGGCACTTTCAGCTGGATAAGCTTTAAGCAAGCAAAAATTGCCAACTCTACAATGGAGGCTGAGTATATAGCTGCAACAAAAGCAGCTAAAAAGGTCGTATGGATTAGAAGCTTTCTGATCGGATTAGATGCAACGCCGCGAGCGTCTGATCCAACAAGCTTGTTGTGGGACAACACAAGTGTCGTAGCTATTGCTCAAGAGCCCAGATTCCACAACAGATCCAAACATATACTCAGCAGGCTTCACCTCGTGAGAGTTATCACATATAGAGATGATGTGGAGATTAAACACTATTCGACTAATGATAATATGGCCGATCCCTTAACAAAGGCTCAGCCGCAGCCTAGGCATGAGGAACATGCAGGGTCTATGGGAGTAGATCAGAACTTAAATTGGAACCAGGGGCAAGTGGGAGATTGTTAGATTATGCCCCAGTCCAATATAAAAGCGATCTACAAATGTAATGTTTTATCATCTTTCCGAATAAATAAATCGGAATATATTACTAATATGTTGTAGTAATATATCGAATGTAATTTGATCTATGTCATTATGTATGTAACCACTAATAGTAGAACTGTAGATCATAAAGAATTACATTTGATCAGTCCCTGATCAGCTAAGCTTCTTTATGAAGCGATCAGTATGAGACCAACTCCTTGTGATCACGCTCTACTGATCATGACAAAGTATGTGCCGGAGTTATATCATAAATATCATCAGGTCGATGATATCGGACAACCTGATTGTGAGTATGCAACATAGATACTGTCATGAGATACTCACAGATCGTAGCTTGTCATTATATCCTAAGACCAAGGAGTCTTTGTGTGCACTGTGTAATGAATCTCTAAGTTTGACCTAGTCTAACGTTACCTGTAAAAGGGTAGCCATAACGGCTGTGATTGGCTTGGTTATGAATTGCATCGGTGAACTCGAAAGACGTCTGAGGGATTTATCACAAATACTCCGGTATGAGAAAGATATCCGTTTAGGCCACTTGATGAGTATTGAAATTCTGATCAGCTAGTCGAACAAGATGCCACACACAATGTTACACAGAAGGCTATAATGTTGTGTCTGACTTCTTGCGTAGATAATGCAGGACAGTAAATATAAAGCTATAAGTAATGACACAGCAGATTGTTTACCCAGTTTGGTGCAACGTCACCTACGTCTGGGGGCTCTCAGCCTAGTGGAAAGATTTCACTTATCAGTAATCCGTCAGAACATACAAGTACCTGTGATCCCTCCTAGATCTATACTTTATGCTACGTCTTACAGTGCAATCTATCTCAGGGTCTCCTCCTGAATCCAAGAACGTCTTGATTCCACTCTTCGAGCAATCGCCTTGCTCTGTCGTCTTCAAGTCTTCTTCAAGCTTGGTGGTTGCGTGCAGTCTTCAACTCACGACTTTCAGTAAACCCTCAATCACCTAACTCTCTATAGTTATGTGATACACAACATCCTAAGCTCAATCTGCAATTTCTCAGCCTGCAAACCTTCACGTCTAAGAACCTTGCAAATTGTTGCTAGGAAACAAAATAAAGAACCACACCATTGCTAAGTGGGTAGCCTAAGCTTTTATAGCAATCGTGGATGAGTACTAACCCTAAAGGGTTTCCTATTAATCACCGTCTTTCTTCTTTTCAGATTAGGAGTCGTTCTGCACTTTCCTAATCGTTTTCTTGCTGCACTGCCGAACCTGCACTTTCCTGATTTCTGTTGATCAGGATGTTTGTCGAGATGCCGTCAACAATGTCACACAAGATGTCGTAGAAGATGTTTCGACATTCTTTGTAACATGTTTCTTCAGTTCCTTCAAAATCAGCCAATCTCAAAAAACGTCGTAACTACAATCTCCCCCTTTGGCTATTTTTAAGGGCAGCATTCTTCGTCACATTCTTCGTCGCATTCGTCGTCTCGTCGATCGGCAGTATCGTCGCGCATATCGTCGCGTCTTGTGTCTTCGTGTCGCGTCGTCTCTATCTTTCTTCCTTGTATCATCGTGCGCGTATATCTAATTTAAACTTACTCCCGCTTGCTGGCTCAAAAAGAGCCAAACTATAGACAAATATTTGTAACAAGTCCGGGAAATAAGCAAAGTAAATCCAAACATAACTCACACTTGCTCTCGATCAGCTGTCGAGAGAAAGCGTGATACATTGTTCACAAAATATTACAGACATAAAAGTTGTTTAGTAGTTCAAGAGTTAGAGAATGTCATAGAAAATTTTAAATAGGGCTGCTGTTGGAACTTGCAGTCTCTGTTGCTTCTGTGGAGGCTTCTTGGGTAGCATCTTCTGGATCATTTGTGTGATCATCTTCAGAGCCTGGAGGAGACATTGAGTGCAGCAGGTTGGCGCAGTGAGTTCGGCGCTGCGAGAGGTGCTTCAGAGCCGTCTTTAAGTTTGCAATGTCCTCATCAAGCACATCAATTTCTCGTTTGAGCATGACGGCATCCCTGCTGGAAGTCCTTGTGAGAGGGACGGCACTTGTGGCTCGACTGGTCTTTGCCGTGGCTTCCGGCCTGACAAGATCAAGAGCATGCTTCCCTTCAAACAACTTGTGGCTTACCACAATCTGTCCCCTCTTTTGCCCACCTTATCCGATGATTTCAACACTCCAAGGTGTTGATATACAAGTAATTCGGAGATAAGGGATGGAAAGGCTATGGGGATTTTCACAGCAAGAGATCTAGCATGGCGAACAAGATGATCAATCACAAATTGTCCAAAGTCAAGTTTAGATCCAGTACCTATTTGGTAGATCAGGATTGCCAGCTCAGGTTTGATTGATGATGCGTGGGTCAAGGGCGCCCAATTTGCAACTCCAATCCGAAAGAGAATGGAGTACTTGGAGGTCAGATCTGATGCAGCCACGGTGCCTTTGGATGGCCATGTTCTGCTTTTATCTCCGGTGATTTCACGGAGGACTTTACTTAGATCGGGTGGTGGCACTGATCGAACCCTCTTCCTTCCCAGGAAGTCATTGATAATGTCGGAGGTGATGTCAAAGCGGATGCCTCTGACATATACCTTATCAAACTCTGGAGCATCTGGGGTACCAAACGTGGTAGACAGATTTGCAATGAATTCTTTCACCAGAAGGGGATAGTTGTTGCCAATGTCGGAGACGGTTCTCATCAATTCTGCCTTCTCCAGGAGCTGTATAATGGCCTTTAGCCCAAGCAGCTCCGACGACAATGTCTTCTCTGGGTACGCCGTTCTCTGAAAGACAAACTCCCACCTTTTTGCACCTTCTGCTGAGTGAAACGACACGTTGTCGTAAGTTACACTCATGGTGTTCTTGGCCTTCTTCTTCCTTTCTTCCTCAGCAGGGAGCTCTTCAACATCATCATCAGTTGTCTCATCCATCAAACTTCTTGTCGCGATGACTTTCTTCCCTTTTTCTTTGACATGCGATTTTTTCCTTTTGTTGCTGGGACCTCCAGCCTCCTTTCTTTTCCTAGTTTCTTTTAGTTTTCCAACCATAACAGCCAAACTTTCAGTTTCTTCTCAAACCTTTTTCTTCAGGGACGATAGGACTGTGTGTGCAGTCTCAGCAGCTTCTTCCATGACATCTTCTCTGGCATCCAGAGTGTTTTCTTCTGTGTTGTTGGTGGTGGCATCCTTGTTCTTCTCAGCTTCTTCCAGATCGGTCTCTCCGTTTCTGGTTTCTTCTTTCTCTTCTTCTTCTTCCTCGGCTTCTTCCGAGTCAGCTATTTCTTCCTCTTCTACAACTTTTTCAGTGGCTTTCGGTATGACATATGTTCCTTCTTCTTCTCCTCCTTCTCCTTCCGCAATGCGTTCCAGCCCATGACTGACCGGAGTCAGATCCTCCTTTTTTCTTATATGGGCTTTTGATATGCTTGGCCCAATAACATTCGTTGGAATTTAGACCGGTTCATGAAGAGGTACCAACAACTCCTCTCAACCGTTTCTGCAACTTCTTATTGTTCACTGATGGTGCACAGACCGAGTGATGATCTAAGATCCTCGAATCTGCTTGCATCTAATGCTTTTGTGAAAATATCAGCAAGTTGCTTTTCTGTGGGAATGTGTTCTAGGATGATCTTCTTGTCTTCGACCAATTCTCGAATGAAGTGTTGTCTAATATCAATGTGTTTGGTCTTGCTGTGTTGGACAGGGTTTTTGGAGATGTTGATAGCACTGACATTATCACAATATAAAGTCATGGCATCCTGTCTGACATTGTATTCGACTAACATTTGTTTCATCCAAAGTAGTTGTGTGCAGCTACTCCCAGCAGCAATATACTCCGATTCGGCAGTGGAAAGGGCAACACAGTTTTGCTTCTTACTAAACCATGATATGAGGTTGTTGCCAAGGAAGAAGCATCCTCCAGATGTGCTTTTCCTATCTGATGTGTTTCCAGCCCAATCGGCATCACAATACCCCCACCAAGGTAGAGGATGTGTCGAATGAATATAACAAACCCAAGTTTGTAGTCCCAGAGATATATCTAATAATTCTTTTGGCTTGGGATAGATGACTAACCTTAGGATTAGCTTGATATCGTGCACATACTCCGACAGAGTAGGCAATATCTGGTCGACTTGCGGTGAGGTAGAGAAGACTACTGATGATGCTTCTGTATAGGTGTTGGTCGACGGCTTCTCCTGGATCATCTTTAGTTAGCTTGACATGTGTAGCTGCTGGTGTCCTTTTATGTGAGGCTTTCTCTAGCCCAAACTTCTTGACAATATTCTTCGCATATTTGCTCTGAGATACGAAGATGCTATCCTTTTGTTGTTTGATTTGGAAGCCTAGAAAATAAGTAAGCTCTCCCACCATGCTCATCTCGAATTCTGATTGCAACTGTTGAATGAATATCTCTACCATCTTGCTTGACATCCCTCCAAAAACAATGTCATCAACATAGATTTGAGCTATAATTAGATTCCCGTCTTCGTTCTTCACAAATAGGGTCTTGTCGACTCCCCCTCTAGTGTAGCCGCTTTGGATGAGGAATTTTGTGAGCCTTTCATACCAAGCCCTTGGTGCTTGTTTCAACCCATAAAGAGCTTTCTTGAGTTTATACACATGATCAGGATAGTGAGGGTCAACAAATCCTTTGGGTTGTGACACATATACTTCTTCATTGAGATCCCCATTCAAGAACACACTTTTGACATCCATCTGGTAGAGCTTTATCTGTAGATGGCATGATATCCCTAGCAGGAGACGGATTGCTTCAAGTCTTGCAACAGGAGCAAAGGTCTCATCGAAATCGACACCCTCAATTTGAGTATACCCTTGAGCAACTAACCTGGCTTTATTGCGAGTGATGTTTCCAAGCTCATCTGATTTGTTCTTGAAGATCCATTTAGTGCCTATGATGTTTCCTTCACTTGGTTTGGGTACCAGTTCCCATACCTGATTTTTCTCAAATTGAATCAGCTCTTCTTGCATAGCATTGACCCAATACTCATCATTGATGGCTTCATTGATGTTTTTGGGTTCTGTCTTTGAGACGAAGCAAATATTTCCTATCATCTCGTTATAATCTTCAGGAGCTTTTGACCGAGTCCGTACGCCTTCATTCAGGTTTCCTATAACTCCAGAGATAGGATGGTTAGTCTGGACTCTTCGTCAGGGATTCTTGTTGCTGGTTTCAGAAACTACTTCGTTATTGGCGACATCATCTTCGGTTTTGCTGCTAGCATCTTCTCTGACATCTGGTGTAGCATTCTTCCTGACATTGTTGGGCGGATAGGCTCCGTCTTCGTCCGTCGCATCTTCAGAGGCATCTTCGTAGTCATCGTCAACAACAACATTGATTGATTCCATCATGGTCTTGGTTCGTTTGTTGAAGACTCGGTATGCACGACTATTCCTTGAATAGCCAAGGAAGATGCCTTCATCGCTTTTTGGGTCAAGCTTTTGGCGAGGCTCTCTATCAGCCAGTATATAACAAGTGGAGCCAAAGATATGGAAGTACTTAACATTGGGCTTTCTCCCCCTCCATATTTCATAATGAGTTACTGACATACCTGGTCGGAGAGTGACTCGATTGTGGATATGGCAAGCAGTGTTAAGTGCTTCTTCCCAGAAGTGAGTTAGTATGTCTTTAGCCAGCATCATAACTCTCGCCATCTCCTGTAGAGTCATGTTCTTGCGCTCAACAATGCCATTCAGTTGAGGAGTGATTGGCGCTGAGAATTCATGTGCTATCCCTTCTGAGTTGCAGAAATCTGCAAACTTGCTGTTTTCGAACTCTCGACCATGATCACTACGAAGGCGGATGATTTTGCCAATTGTCTCTCCTTTTTCTGTTGGACTTGGATGCATAGATTCTTGAAGATCGAGAAGGTGTCTGATTTGTCACGAGGGAAGTCAACCCAAGTGTATCGTGAGTAATCATCTACACATACAAAGACATATCGTTTTCCTCCAAGGCTTTCAACTTGCATTGGTCCCATGAGGTCAACATGTATCAGCTCAAGTACTCGAGAGGTGGTGATATGCTGAAGCTTCTTGTGTGACATCTTGGTTTGCTTTCCAATCTGACATTCTCCGCAGATCTTTCCTTCTACTATTTTTAGGTTTGGGATTCCGGAGATAGCCTGCTCTGAGATTGCCTTTTGCATACTTCTAAGGTTTAGATGTCCAAGCTTTCGATGCAATAGTTTGGTTTCTTCTGCTTTGGAGACAAGGCACTTGGTTGCTTCGGTATGTGTCTCGGGAGACCAGATATAGCAATTGTCTGTCCAGCGAACTCCTTGTAGAATAGTGACCTGATCGATGTTGTTAACTATACAGGCTTCTTTAGTGAATTTCACTACTAAATCCTGATCACAGATCTGACTGATGCTAATCAGGTTTGCCTTAAGTCCTTCTACAAGTAATGCTTCAGTCAGACAGGTGGCTTCTGGATGCTTGAGCACTCCTTTTCCAATGATTCGAGCTCGGATCCCATCTCCAAACGTAACAAAGCAGTTTGTATATAATTTAAGATTGGAGAGAAACTCTGGAGTACCTGTCATGTGTCGAGAGCATCCACTGTCGAGATACCAGTCCTTGTTCGTTGAAGCACTTAATGATGTATATGCAACATTAGCTCGATAGGTCAGGTTTTTAGGTCTCCATTCAAGGCGAGTTGTCTTCGGAGGAGATGGGAGATGCCTTTGATATTTCTGAACTTGCTTCCTCTTAAGAAGTTGAAAACAAAAAGGTCTGATATGACCTGGTTGACCACAGTAATGACATATCCATTGATATTGATAAGCTGGTCTTCTGTAGCTTTGTTGTCTGCGTGGAGGATGTCTTCTGATAGTTTCTTGACAAGAACAGGTTGTAGACGATGTTATGGCTTTTGTTGTAGGTCGTCCTGTAGGATAAGTTGGGGCATCCAGTAGTTTCTTGTCAGCCATGGCTTGTTGTGGGATAAACTTTGTCCCTGTCGTTGAGGGGACAGCATGTGTGTACCCTAGTCCCGTCGTATCTTTGGACTGTTTTCCCACCGATAAGATCTTGTCAAGGCTTTCTGTGCTCGGATTCATCATCTTTACCGATTTAGTCATGAGACTGATTTCTCCATTAAGTCTGGTGATCTCTCGTTTCAGCTCCACGATCGTCTCTAGAAATCTTGACTTGTCGTTGGTAAGACTAATGATCCTTTCGCCTTATTGATCAAGTATCAGAGTTTCCTTGATCCATCTGGTATGCAAGCCTTTGTATGCCTCGACTAGTTGCTCTTTAGTCCAATTCTCATTTGGAGTTGGATCATCATTGATGTCGACAGCATTATCAACATTACATGTAGGAGTAGTAGTAGTGAATGCAACAAAGTTTCTTACCTCTTCAGATCCACTATCTTCATTGTCATCATCTGATAGGGTGGCATTGTATCCTCGTTTTTGTTGTTTGAGGAAATTTGGACATTCTCTTCGGAGGTGGCCGAATCCTTCACATTCATGACATTGAAGTCCTTTGTTTTTGTTTTCTTCCCCACTTCTGTTTGGTCTGTCAAGACTACCTCCAACTTGAGCTTTTTGTGGAGCTTTGTTTCTGGCATTTGCTGTGACATTCCGTCCACCCATTCGACTAAATCTTCTCATGGCTTTGTTGTAATTTTTTGTGAGAAGGGCCATTGTAGCCTCGATGTCTTCATCAGAATCCGAGTCCTCAGGATCTGGTTGCTTGTGTGTTGAGCTTTTGAAAGCAACTCCTTTGTTCCTTTTGTCGATGTTGGGTAGAGACAACTCATAGGTCATTAGAGACCCCATCAGCTCATCAAATTTCAAGACCTTGAGGTCATGAACTTCTTCAATTGCTGTGATCTTCATCTTGAACCTAGGACTAAGAGCACGTAAGGTTTTTCTTACCAATTTTTCATCAGACATTGGTTCTCCTAGAGAATAGGATTCATTGGCTAGATCACGAATGCGAACATTGAAATCTGCAATTGATTCATCTTCCTTCATGATGAGGGCTTCGAAGTTGGTAGTCAGGTATTGCAGTTTCTGTTCTCGAACCTTAGTTGTTCCTTCATATGCTACGGCCAGGATGTCCCATGCTGATTTGGCAGTTGTGCATGTGTTGATTAGTCTGAACACGTTCTTGTCAACACCATTGAAGATAGCATTCAGAGCTCGAGAATTTCCCAGTGATTCTTCATCTTCATCATCGGTCCAGTCTTTTTCTGGTTTTGGGCCGATAGGATTGTCATCACTGTCACTGAGTTGTGGTGCATTCCATCCATTGAGTACAGCCTTCCATGTCTTGTTGTCTAGTGACTTCATGAAGGCACATATTCGAGCCTTCCAATAGCCATAGTTGCTTCCATCTAGAACAGGTGGTCGATTTATGGATCCTCCTTCTCTGGTATTGTCCATCTTTGATCAAAATATTTGTTTAGGAACTCACCTAAAGCTATAGGTGCCCCCTCTGATACCAATTGAAATTCTGATCAGCTAGTCGAGCAAGATGCCACACACAATGTTACACAGAAGGCTATAACGTTGTGTCTGACTTCTTGC
Source organism: Geranium rotundifolium (assembly GCA_963920655.1). NCBI lineage: Eukaryota > Viridiplantae > Streptophyta > Magnoliopsida > Geraniales > Geraniaceae > Geranium > Geranium rotundifolium. The sequence goes on along the minus strand of OY987316.1, from coordinate 16,362,423 downwards.
GTAGATAATGCAGGACAGTAAATATAAAGCTATAAGTAATGACACAGCAGATTGTTTACCCAGTTCGGTGCAACGTCACCTACGTCTGGGGGCTCTCAGCCTAGTGGAAAGATTTCACTTATCAGTAATCCGTCAGAACATACAAGTACCTGTGATCCCTCCTAGATCTATACTTTATGCTACGTCTTACAGTGCAATCTATCTCAGGGTCTCCCCCTGAATCCAAGAACGTCTTGATTCCACTCTTCGAGCAATCGTCTTGCTCTGTCGTCTTCAAGTCTTCTTCAAGCTTGGTGGTTGCGTGCAGTCTTCAACTCACGACTTTCAGTAAACCCTCAATCACCTAACTCTCTATAGTTATGTGATACACAACATCCTAAGCTCAATCTGCAATTTCTCAGCCCGCAAACCTTCACGTCTAAGAACCTTGCAAATTGTTGCTAGGAAACAAAATAAAGAACCACACCATTGCTAAGGGGGTAGCCTAAGCTTTTATAGCAATCGTGGATGAGTACTAACCCTAAAGGGTTTCCTATTAATCACCGTCTTTCTTCTTTTCAGATTAGGAGTCGTTCTGCACTTTCCTAATCGTTTTCTTGCTGCACTGCTGAACCTACACTTTCCTGATTTTTGTTGATCAGGATGCTTGCCGAGATGCCGTCAACAATGTCACACAAGATGTCGTAGAAGATGCTTCGACATTCTTTGTAACATGTTTCTTCAGTTCCTTCAAAATCAGCCAATCTCGAAAAACGTCGTAACTACAAGTACGACTGAAGAAATAGCACGGCGGTGCAGGTGATACCTTAGTATCAGTTTTCAGTCATCTCAGATATCGAGAAACATTGATTGATAAATTAGGATGACGATTCTATGCCTATTGATCAATCTGGATATCGGTTTGATAAAAGGAAAGTGGCATGTACGACAACAGGTTAAGTCGAATAATCGATAATCACGAACGTTGGGTAATCGTAATGTCTTGCTAGAGACCACTTATGATGGAAAGGGTAAAATAGTAATTTTACCAGTCTGTCAATGGGTCGTGAGCCTAGAGGGTCACACGCATTAAGTACAATATGTGACAAATAAGCATGGATGGAAATTGGGAGAATCCGGTTTTCAATTTAGTCAAATTGAAAACGATTCGGTTGATTTCTGGCCTAGGTTTTTAACCAAACGGTTGAAGAAATCGAGTTGGGGAAATTGGACTGGTTCAGCTAAACCATAATTAGAATTCAATTATATGGGTTTTAATTTGGATTTGGTTAAATGGGCTTGAAGCTCATTTAGGGTTTTAATTCATGAATGGGGCAAGAGTGCAATTGTAAGTATAAATGGGTAAGTTGTGTAACTATTTATTTAAAATTTAAAATCAAATTTTTGTAATAATTACGCAATATTTTGTTGTCCCTTTTAGCTAATATTTTCGGCACTCTCTCTCTAATTCCCTCTCACTTGGCCGACCCTCCCTCTCAATCCTCCATAGCTTTTTTTGTTCAATTCTTCTTACATCCATTAGCAAGTGTGTGAGAGAAAACCGACCGTGGTTGTTGTGCTTGTGTGGACTCGATAGAAAAACACTACTTTGTGTTTTTAATTGATTAACAAGGTAAAATTTTCAGATTGTATAAGTTTATAACATGCTGAATTTCTCATTAAGATTCATGTTTGCTTTTGATTCCCATGGTTCAATTACGCTCCGCTGCATGAAATTATTGTTTGGAACCCATGGGAATCCCTTTCAGGCTCGACATAATACTAGCAGGATTAGGCAAGACATCGAAGACCTTCTGTTTTAGTTCACGAAAGCTCCGCGCGCAAAGAAATAAAGATCATGGATAAATTAGGCAAGGTCCAGCTGGAAGAAAGATACGCAAGCAAGATTTAATAAAGGCGGCAACGCCAACTTGTCACTTGCCAGAAACGCAAGGCGGCAAGGGATTTCCTAATCGGATTCAATCCGATTAGGCAATAGGAGTTGCTATAAAAGCATACGCTACCCCCTTAGCAACTCAGTCCTTTCTCTGTGCTAAATTCTCAGAGCTCTTAACCATGTACGACTAGCGGATTGTTAGGCTGATCAATTTAGAAATGACATTGTCGATTATATACATCAACTCGAGGAGATTTGAGTGTTTGTGATCTATTGGGTTTTGGATTCGTGATTAAAGACTCACGAGAAGATTGTCGAAGACAACGAAACCGAGCATAGGCTTGCTCAAAGGGTGGAATTAAGAGGATCTCAAAGACAGGGGGAGTCCCTGGTCAAGGTTGTTCATGGTGAGATCTATAGTAGCTTAGGACAATAGCTTGTGTGATAGCTAGTTGATGCTTGAAATTGTACTATTGACTACCGAATAGTGAAAACCTTTCCACTGGCAGAGTTCCCCAAGACGTATGTGCGGAGTCACTGAACAGGGTAAACATATTGTGTGTCTTCTGTTTACTGTTTTACTATTTACTGACCATAAACTGTGATTAGGCAAGTTGTTGAACCAATTGTTACAACATTGTGTTCGACATCTTGTCCCTACTACTTAACAGAATTTCAATTGGTATCAGAGGAGGCACCTTGACTCTTAGGTGATTTCCTGCACGATTCTGTTTAAAGCTAATATGGACTCAAAAGAAGGAGGATCGGTCAATCGACCATCAGTGCTCGATGGAACCAACTATAGTTATTGGAAAGCACGAATGTGTGCCTTCATGAAATCCCTCGATAGCAAAACATGGAAGGTTGTTATCAATGGTTGGGAGGAACCAAAGTATGCTAATGCTCAAGGAAATCTAACCGGCCCTAAACCCGAGAAAGACTGGAGCACTGATGAAGATGAAGCAGCCCTAGGTAACTCTAAAGCACTTAATGCTATATTTAATGGAGTTGAAAAGAATGTATTTAGGCTCATCTACACATGTACAAGTGCCAAAACAGCATGGGATACTCTTGTCACTGTCTATGAGGGAACCTCCAAAGTTTGAGAGCAAAAACTACAATATCTCACCACAAACTTTGAAGCTCTCTCTATGAATGAAGACGAAACCATAGCTGAGTTCAATGTACGAATCAGTGTCCTAGCCAATGAGTCCTACTCACTTGGTAAACCAATGACTGACGAAGATCTAGTTAGAAAAAATCCTAAGAGTCCTAAGCTCTAGATTCAAGATGAAGACCACTGCCATAGAAGAATGCCATAATCTAAAAGTCCTGAAATTTGATGAACTCATGGGATCCCTCATAACCTGCGAGCTCTCCCTTCCAACAATAGAAAAGAATCATAAAGGCGTAGCTTTCAAAATCTTAACACGTGCTCAAAAGGAGCAAGTACTCTCAGACTTTGATAGCAATATTGATGACACCATCGCTATACTCGCCAAGAACTATAATCGAGTCATGAAAATATTCAACCAGGTGGTAGGAAAGAATGTCTCAGGAGATGTTATAGATAAACCTCAGCAAAGGTTTCAAAAGGCTAAAAACAAAGAAGGTAGACGAGGCGAAAAAGCAGAAAAGGAAAAGGGTGTACAATGCTTCGAATGCGAAGGCTATGGGCATGTGCAGAGGGAATATCCAAACTTCATGAAAAAACAAAAGAAGGGATGCATTGCATCTTTTTCGGGTGAAGAAGAAGGAGACAGAGACACATAACTAACAAGTAACTATGTAGCATTCACTGCCTCTACATCCACTGAACCCATGAAGAAATTCGTCTCAGATGATGAGTTATCAGATGAGATTCTCAACAACGCGTACAATGAGTGGTATGTCAAGTGGCTTGAAGACTCCAAAGTCATTGAGAAATAGAACACAATCATTCTCTCGCTCAATGAAGAGAAGACCAGACTTCTTGAAACCATCATTGATCTGAAAAAGAAAATCGCTCATCTGAAGGGAGAACTAGAGCTCATGACCAAATCCATCAAGACGATGAACCCAAGCACTGACACCTAGGACCAAATATTATCCATTGGGAAGTCAGCAAACAACTTGGAAGGACTTGGTTATACTAAAAGAGCTTCAACATTGCAGACCACCTTTGTTCTTCAAAAACATGCCAACAACATGTCTCAACAAATGTCACAGACATCTGGTAGTACCCAACCATAGAAGAAACACCAGCATGGCAGATTAAAGAAAAGAAAACATAACTGGACATGTCATCATTGTGGATAAAGAGGTCACATATGACCATACTGTTATCATCTCTATGGAAAGAGTTTCGTCAAACGCAGGACTGCCAAAGCTCAAACTCAACAAGTATGGAGGAAGAAAAAGGTACCTTACCAACTAAAACTACAGAAATAATGGAGGGTGAAAGAAGTACATTATAGGGTTAATATTGCTAACACCTCACTAAAGCCTCTACCAGTAATGATTGGTACTTTGATAGTGGCCCTCTCGACATATGACCGGTAATAGCGCATTTACTACCCTGACACCATGCTCAAACTGTTTTGTAACTTTTGGTGATGGAGTGAAATCCAGGGTATTAGGAAAAGGGAAAAGTTAACCTACTCAACTCACATTTCCTAAAGGAAGCCTTACTGTTAGAAGGACTTACCGCCAATTTGATAAGCATTAGTCAACTCTGCGATCTAGACCTCGAAGTTAAATTTACTCGTAACAAGTGTGCAGTAGTGAACACTCAACTAGAGGAACTCATGACTGGACTTAGTTCATAAGACAACTGCTATCTATGGTCTCTAACAACAGCTCCTCTATCTACTAAATGCCTTTTATCCAAAGCTCATGAAACTAAGCTCTGGCACCAAAAGCTTAGACACATAAATTTGAGGAGCATGCAGAAAATTCTATCTGAAAAGGCTATCATCGGAGTCCCAGATTTTAAAATCGTCGAAGGAAATATCTGCGGAGAATGTCAGATAAGGAAACAAGTCAAAACGTCACACAAGAAGGTGAAACATCTTACCACCTCCCGGGTCCTAGAACTTCTAAGTATATATCTCATGGGACCCATGCAAGTAGAAAGTCTTGAAGGTAAGAAATATATATATGTGTGTGTGTGTGTGTGTGTGTGTGTGTGTGTGTGTGTGTGTGTGTGTGTGTGTGTGTGTGTGTGTGTGTGTGTGTGTGTGTGTGTGTGTGTGTGTGTGTGTGTGTGTGTGGACGACTTCTCAAGGTACACTTGGGTTGAGTTTATTCGTGAAAAGTCAGATACATACTCTGTCTTCGAATCCCTATGTCGAAGAGTTCAAATGGAGAAAGGAGAAACCATTGGCAAAATAGTGAGACTTAGGAGTGATCATGGACGAGAATTTGAAAACATAAACTTTGCAAAATTTTGTGATAATGAAGGAATAGCCCATGAATTCTCTGCTCCCATTACCCCTCAACAGAATGGGATTGTAGAAAGGAAGAACCGAACTCTTCAAGAAATGGCTAGAGTCATGATGTTACCCAAAGACATCCCTACACGCTTTTGGGCAGAGACACTAAACACGGCTTGTCATATTCACAATCGTGTCACCATTCGTCCAAGTACTTCGGTAACACTTTATGAAATATGGAGGGGGAAAAAGCCTAATGTCAAGAATTTCCATGTCTTTGGATCAGTATGTTATATTCTAGCTGATAAGGAACCTCGACAAAAGTTTGACCCTAAAAGTGATAAAGGTATAATCCTCTGATACTCTAAAAACAGTCGTGCTTTTCGCGTCTTCAACAAACGAACCAGAACCATGATGGAGTCTATAAGCGTGGTTGTTGATGATATCCCTGAACTAACTAACGATGACGAAGGAGTAATCACGAGTACTTCATCAAACCACATGTCAGTAACGAAACTCATGACATAGAACATGAAGATGAAGGTAACTTCGTTACTGACAAAGAAGACCCATCCACGACATAATAGAGAATTCCATCCAGAAGTTCAAAAGAATCACCCAATCCAGGACATAATAGATTATGTCAATGAAGGTGTGCGTACTCGAAAAAATGCTCTGGTGAACTACAAGGAGATTATAGGTAACATCTGTTTTGTTTCAAAGATCGAACCTAAGAATGTGTAATAAGCCATCAACGATAAATACTGGGTATGTGCTATGTAAGAAGAATTGGTTCAATTCGGAAGAAATGTTGTATGGGGGTTATTCCACAAACCAGACAATGCAAATGTCATTGGGACAAAGTGGATCTTCAAGAACAAGTCGGATGGGAAAGGAAATATCACTCGAAATAAAGCTAGACTTGTAGCACAAGGATACACACAAGTAAAAGGAGTGGATTTTGACAAGACGTTTGCTCTTGTTGCCAGACTTGAGGCTATCAGACTTCTCCTTGGTATTGCATGTCATCTACAATTCAAACTCTACAAGATGGATGTGAAAAGTGCCTTCCGGAACGGATATCTAAATGAAGAGGTTTATGTTGCTCAACCAAAGGGATTTGAAGACCACAACTCACCGCATCATGTCTACAAGCTCAAGAAAGCCTTGTACGGTCTCAAACAAGCACCTCGAGCCTGGTATGAACGCCTAACTCAGTTTCTAATTCAAAATGGATATACTCGATGGGGAGTTGACAGGACTCTATTCATAAAGAAGGAAGGAAGCAACATTATGATTGCTCAAATATATGTCGATGACATTGTGTTTGGAGGCTTCCAGATCAAACAAATGGATAATGACATCTTCATCTCCCAAAGCAAGTATGTCAAGAACATTATAAGGAAGTTTGGTTTGGAAAAATCTTCACACAATAGAACTCTTATTGCTACTCATGTAAAGCTTACCATGGATGATCAAGGTAAATCTGTAGATCAAAGTCTTTATCGAAGCATCATTGGAAGCCTATTATATCTCACAGCAAGTCAACCTGACATTGCCTTCTCGGTAGGAATCTGTGCTCGCTACCAAGAAACTCTAAGGACAAGTCACCTAGCTCAAGTCAAACGAATTATAAGGTACATATCTGGAATAACTGAGTTAAGACTACTCTATACCTTCGACACATCATCTACACTAGTTTGGTATTGCGATGCGGATTGGGCAGGAAGCACTTCTTATCGAAAAAGCACCTCGGGACGATGCTTCTATCTTGGGAATAATCTTGTCTCTTGGTTCAGCAAGAAACAAAATTGTATAACCCTATCCACTGCGGAGTCCGAGTATATTGATGTTGGAAGTAGTTGTACTCAACTCTTATGAATGAAGCAGATGCTTGCTGAGTATGGTGGCAAACAAGATGTCATGACATTGTTTAGTGACAACATCAGTTTCATCAACATCTCAAAGAATCATGTGCAACATAGTAAAACTAAGCACATTGACATCAGGCATCACTTCATCCGAGAGTTTGTGGAAGACAAGAAGATCAAGCTTGAGTACCTCCCAACAGAAAAAACAACTTGTAGACATCTTCACTAAAACTTTGGATACGAGTCGGTTTGAAAGTCTAAAATCATCTCTTGGACTTTGATGCCTTGAATAATGAACATCAAGAATAAAGAGAGAGAGAGCTTTTGTTGATTTGTTTCTCTCTCTCTCTCTCTCTCTCTCTCTAGAAGGACTGCTAGGGCCCACAAAATCAAATATGGGCCCAACTTATCCAACCCCGTTTCAAGTTCCAAAATAAACAAAATCTTTTAGTCATCTTATGACATGATCTGTAACCAATACACATACAAACCTCTTAGCTACCTGCAGCGAAACGCAGACGTCCCTACACTCTCTCCTACTTTCTCGACCACCTCTCAACTTTCCCAAAATACTAGGGTTTCACAATCCCCTACTATTCGAATCGATTCCTCTGGAACTATATACCAAAATCACAACAATAGTGGGAACTAGAAGTGGTCGTACACCTGCAAAATCAAAGAAACCTCAACCTAAAATGAAATTCAAAACAGTTCCAAAGAAGGGCACTGGATCTTGAGTTGCGCCCAACAAATATGGGGTAAAGGTACTAGGAGGAGATTTCAACGGCTCTGCATCCAGTCACTCGGAGCCCCCTATATCACCATCTCCAGTAGCAGACGAAATCGCACCATAAAGAATGGAGACCTCCCCTCCCATTGTCAAAAAAGATGTCTCAACACATGCAGTATGACTAGAAGAGTCGGAAACAGGTAACCCTAATTCCTCTTCTCAATCCAGAAACCAAGAGGGTACTCCAACCCTAGATGAACCAGACGATATACAAAATCCTCCAATGTCTCATGAAGATGAGAGTGAGGAAATCAGGGCTGAAGAAGGACTCTCGAGTAATGGCGACGGGCTCCGGCGAGTCTCCGGTCAATGGCGAGGAGTCGAGGACGAACGGCGAAGTCGGTCGGAGGTCGGATAAGAGATCGATGAAGCTTGAGCCACGGTAAAAGGATAAACAATCAAAATCCTCACAATAACATGGTTTTGAAATTTTGAAGTATGGTCAAGGGCATTTTCGTTTTTTTACTTTAAATTTTAACATATTTCATCCAAAATCCTAACGGTCGGTTCTAAGTGTCAATTTATGATCTATGTGTGTAGCTCCATGTCTATTTTGAAACATGGGGTAGTTAAGTGTCCTTTGGTAATTCTTGAATGTAGTTTTATGTATTTTACCCTTAAATGTAAATGAAGATACATGTGAACTAAATATATAAAGATACATGTAAATTTCGAAGAATAAACAACAAAATATAACATACAAATTCTTAAACATTAGAATCAAAATTAAACCTAAGAAAAATAATTCTCCATTTACATTCTTGTATTTATACATTAGGAAAAATTAGATTTATTAGGCTATTTACAACAGAAGACCTCTCTGAGAGCCTCCACGTCAGTTTTTGAGTTGTCACGTCAGCACACTCACTCTATGCATGCACTCACTTTTTGGAGGACATAATAGAGTGTCTCCTATTTATATTATTTAATTCAACAACATTGTTTATATATAATTAAATATTTCAACATCATTATTCAAATATAATTATAAAATACAATAAATATTTTTAGGGAATAAAAAATTAATTATACTACATGAATTTATTTTTCTATTTTTTTATTTGTTATTATATATTAATTCCACAAAATATGCCCATTTATAAAGAAATATAAATTCGTTGGCTAAAAAGAGAGAAATACAAAAAGAATTCACAAATTTTATGAATCAAATATGAAAATATGTGAAATATACATAAATATAATATATATATATATATATATATATATATATATATATATATATATATATATATATATATACACACGGATTATATTCCATGAGTAAACTATATATTGTATATAACTAATTAATTTTAAATAATTATATAAATTTTTCATGTATGATTAATTATGTATAATATAAATTATATATTATGTATAATTAATTTTAATTATTTATTAATTTTGAATAATTATATAAGTTTTTCATGTATAATATAAATTATATATTATGTATAATTAATTTTAATTATTTAAGTAAGTTAACTATATATAATGTAATTAATTATATATTGTATACATAACTAATTATTAATATGTAATTGTATAAATTATTTATTTATATATATATATATTATAATTATTTACTCATACAATTAATTATATATTATTATTATATTCAAACGACCTCACTCAATTTTTTCTCGTCACCAACTCTTGAAGAAACTCATTATTGTGACTACCACATGACAAACCTGTAATAATCCTGAGAATCCCCACTTCTTTTCCACTCGTGGATGGTCTTAAGCGTTTAGGTGTAGGTGGTCATAATGAATGCAGGAGTGATTGGTTACATCAAGTTTAGTATATTGAATTAGCTTAAATGAATAGATAAATTGGAAAAAAATCAGAAATTTAGTTTTGTACTATTTCCCTTTCTTTTTTGTACAGTTTTCCCTTTATTTATAAATCTTTATTGCTGATAAAAAAAATATAATTCTCCTCAAAAGGGACGGCACATGGCATCCGAGAATGTCCCTATATATATATATATATATATATATTGGATCACACATGAACAAATTTATTAAACGTAATGTTTTTCATTACTTTGGAGGTGAGAGAATAGTTTGTGATAAGCTGATCTTTCATCAGTTGGCATGGTATAGTTCAAGACACAGCCCAGTACTTCCCTGCTACAGTGGGGATAGGAGAAATGTCAGCAAATGAATATCTGATAATCAGGCGTGCTATCACCGGTATTCAAGTAGTTAACATCAACTGCAACATCTCCAAAATCATCTAGCCAACAAAACATAAAATGAATGAACAATCCAGTCAAGCAAAACTGACCAATATAGAAATAGTAACTATAGCGCACACCTTCGTATATTGTTCTTGCAAAATTCACATATTCAGGTATGATATCTCTATATATGATTCCTCCTGGCCGAGCATCCAGCACCACAAGCACTCCTATCATCAAATCAATACCGAACTCATATTATGTCTCTTGTGTGAATTTTAATGTCAAAATTGAAGACCCCTAAGAGATTCACTGGGAGGAAAATTTTGGTATTTTATTCATACCATGCACCATTCCAAGAAAATATATCATGCTGTTACATTTATATACATGCAAACAACTTCTTTCGTTATTGTTATCATTTTATTCTATTCATTTCGAAGCTATATGAAGCAGTGTTTGAAAAAGCCCACAGACTCGCCCAAGGCCCAGGTCACACACTGGAGCTTCAAAAATAGAGGGATGAGACACAATGTCTATACATATTAGGCCATTAGTCTTGTTTTAAGTTGGTTGAAAAGACATAAGAAATAGCAAAGTACAGACTACTTTGGGCGCAAGATAATAGGATTGGCTTAATGAGGAAGATGATGAAGAAGAAGATGACGGAGATGTAAACCACTTGATAGTCTTAGCGATGAAGATGAGTTGATGATGATGCACATATGTATTAGTATTTGAGCTAATATTTATATTATATGAGCTTTCATTAGTATATTATGGTCAAATTTATAATTTCATCAAAATAAGATGAAGTGTGCCTCCCGAAGTGCCTTGCCATGCACCTCGTGCCTATATACTCCAAATAACCCCAGCGCCTCAAGTCCACGTCGTGCTTCTTAAAACATTGATATGTAGGGGCTATACTCTATAGTAGCAAAAAGAAAGACAACTCCACAAAAAAATTGACACACAGACTCATATCAAATATGAAGTCAAATGCATGGGCATATACACATTATTCAACTAGGTTGCTAATGCTAGATATACCTGGGGAAACCCAAGATTCAGGAGAACTCCCTGGCAATGGAGCAAGCCAGAGAATGTTCCGCAAGTTCATTGAATCATCATATGCCACACTGGATTCTATGAGAAAAATACTGGTATCAGAATGAACTCAGCCAAAACAATCAATTAAGTGAATAAAAAGATGAGAAGAGAGAATCACAATCTGTGAATAATGTCCATTCATTGGAAGGAAGATTGTCTTGCTCACCCTTTTGGCAATATCCCATATTGTAGGGAAATACTTCTTTATCATATGCAGGGTATTCCTTTGCATGGAACCTGCCAAATTAATACCATGAAACGGATAAAATAACATGGAGAAACTATTTCAATATTAGTATCAAGAACAGACTCGTATTAACATGGTACTAATGACTCATCATGAAGCACAACATAAAGTCTAATCAAACATTACAACAGCTCGCCAAATGGGATCCAGATACAAGAACACTAGAGTGACTTGCAATATTTATCTTAAGTGCCGATGCGACTTTTGTTAATGATTGGGAAAGAGCTTTAGTTGTTGGTTGTTTCATGTTCATATGTAAGTACATCAAACACAAGAATCCTCTAATAACAGCCAGAAAACAGAAGATGTCAACTTACAGTATACCTAGTCTTCCAGTTTTTGTGGCAAGAAAGAGGTGACCGTGAAAGAAATCATAGCGATTCAGTGATACATTCAACCCAATCTCGGGACCACGAGCAACAATAAGTTGAAACAGAAACCCAAGATACAAATTGAGCTCCTGAAATTTGAAAGAAAAAAACAAGACATTGACATTGACATTCAAAATTGAAAAAGTAATTTGCCGGATGGAGATGAAAACAAACCTGACTTATGAAACGCCTGCCATAAGGCGTCCTAGTGAGTTGGCAGCGATTTTCTTTTGATCCTTCAACATCAGGTACCTATTAGATTACAAAACTATAATTTAATAGAGAAATGAGAGCAGAAACTACTTTCAGTGTAACCACAATTTCGATGAACTGAAATTGAAAACAGTAGAACAATAATGAGTTACAGGGATGGGAGTGGGATCGAGGGCGGCGTGAATTGCGGCTACGTCGCCGCCTGAGTCAAAAGCAAGGCGAGCGAGGTCGAGAACCGGCGGCGGAGGCCACCAAATGAGCTCATCCTCCTCCTCCTCCTCCTCCTCTCGCCGGCACCTGCTCCGGCGATCGGGCACGAGGAATTTGAGGCAAGAATTGAGCTGGCGAGCGACGAGAGGGTTGACCTGGCAGTTGGGGCCGAGGACGGAGAGCAAATCGGAGGCTGTGGCTTTAGGGATTGAAGATGAAGATGAAGACAGAGAGGAGGAGGCTGTGACGGAGAGGGAGAGAAAAACGGTGAATCTCACAGCCGAGAGTGAAGGATTCACCATTCTCTCTGCTCCTTCTATACTTTATCTAAAGGGAAATTACAAAATCGCATAAGTGTCCATTGTTGTTTCACACTTCTGTCAAAAAGTTCCATGTTATTTATGGTTTTTTACAAAATCGATATATTTTTATGAAAATGGTGAACTTACTCTTGAAATTAAAACTTTTGACACAATTTAAAAAACAATATTCTTGACTAAAATTTATAAATTTGACGTAATATTGACTATAATTATTTTCTGGATCTACCAAGAAGGTCGTAACACTGTAATTTATTTGATTATTTTATAAATATATGATAATTATAATGATACCAAATATATAAAATAATATATGTCAAATTATTTTATTATTAAACTAATAAACGTTTGAATTGACGTGACAAATAAAAATAATTTTGAAAACTTGAGTTGGACGAGAATGAAATCTTGATTTTTTACTATATTGGGTGATGGTTAAAAATGCTCAAAGTATGAAAGTTGTGTCTGTGGCTTGGCTTGTTTCCATTTCATTTATATGTGCACATCCAGAGGATTGTGTGAGGCGGTTATTTACAAAACAACTGACCCGAAATTTATGTTTGGCTCTTTCAGTTTATGTATAATGGTGCTGGTTCGCGTTCTTTCTTCTTGTGACTTGCATCCTTTCACTTTATATTTGACGTTTTTATTTCTCCCTCTTCTATTACGACGTTTATATCCTCTCTGATTTTGATTTTGTGGAGGTTGAGAGGATTTTTTGTTTCCGATCGGTAGGGCACACATCTTCCATCCACCGATTTGCTACTTGATGTTTCCAGTTTTTTGTCGTTATCGACCTCTCCTCATCGCTCCTCCGATCTCCGCCCTGTCGTTCCAGTGATGCTCACCGCGAACCTGCCAAAGGGTATATTCTTCTCTTCTACGGATGACAGATGGGTGCCCTCACAATACACAAAGCAAAAGATAAATTTTCAGTCACTATTTCGTAAATAACTGAATCTCACACAATTCTCTGAATGCACATAGAAATGAAAAAGAAATAGTCACGAACACAACTTTCTTACACCTTTTATATATAATATAGGGATAATTCCGTGAGGATACCCTAAGATTTGTCTGTTTTTTCGGATGGGTACCCCTAGAATAATTTTTGACAACGAGGGTACCTAAGATTTGCAATTTTGCCACTTTGCACATTTTTTGACATGTGAAATTAATAAAATACCCTTAGGGGTTTAATGAGTTATTAGAATTGAATTGAAAAAACTAAATTGTCCTCACCTATACATCTAATTTCAAACATTTGTCATTCACACACTCTCTCTTTCTTCCTTCTCTGACCCAACCCAAATTGATTGGAGCTTAAACTTCCAGTAAAAACGAGTAATAACTTCTTTTTTGAAACCAAAGTAATAGCTAATTATATACATAAATGTAAAGAAGATACACAATAGGAAGCGGTAGGGGTAGTGTATATATTTAAATAGAAAGAAAACAATAATTAACCAGATCGGGATTTACACATATATTTTTTGCTCTCTGTTCTTCTTTTTCCCTAAAATTAAGATAAAAGAAAAAGGAAATGATCCATTGACTCATTTCATTCATTAACATTAACAAAAACTCTACTCTTAATTTTTATATTTTTGAAATTAATTACTTGTGAATGATGAATTTGACGATGGCTAGGAGATTCATCATATTGTTCATGGCATGTACAGTTTGTTCACTCACTTGCATTGTCAGGCCTCCGAATAGAAATAACGGTTTTCGGCGGCGGCGGCCAGCGGTGGTGGAAGCCAGTATACGCATGGCTGGAGCGGCGCACGTTAGCGAGAGAGAGTGTGTGCGCATCGTTGTGAAAAGATGAAAAGTGGAAGAGGAGAGGAGAGGAGAGAGTTGGGAATCAATTTGGGTTGGGTCAAAGAGAGAAGAGAGGGAAAAGAGAAAGTGTGTTTGAATGACATATGTTTGAAAATTAGTAGTATAAGTGAGAATAGCTTAATTTTTTCAATCTAATTCTAATAGCTTATACCCTTAAGGGTATTTTAGTAATTTCAAATGTCAAAAATGTTAAAAACTAACGAAATTGGACGGAAATTTATAAAGTGAAAAAATGTAAATCTTAGGTACCGTCATTGCCAAAAAAAATATTTTAGAAGTACCTATCCGAAAAACATACAATTTTTGTTATATTCACGTGAAATTATCCCTATAATATGAATTGGGTAATGTTAAAAATGTTGCAAGTAGTTATATGCAGTATTCTAGAAAACTTAATGCACCAATTAACAAGATTAACTAAGAACTAGCAAGATTTGTATTTTTCTTTTATTAAATAAAATTACTATATATGTTATATACATAAAATCATACATAATAATAATTTAACATATAAAAAGAAATATTTTAATACTTATTTATTATATTCATATCCTTAAAAAAAACAATAATATCATAAAAATGCTTACTCCATCTATTTCATATTTTAACATTTGTTACGCCTGGCAGTGCTCCTAATATAATCAAGACTCTAGTCAAGCATATACGGATTCTTGG
Source organism: Geranium rotundifolium (assembly GCA_963920655.1). NCBI lineage: Eukaryota > Viridiplantae > Streptophyta > Magnoliopsida > Geraniales > Geraniaceae > Geranium > Geranium rotundifolium. The sequence continues at coordinate 16,347,297 of OY987316.1, read as the reverse complement.
AACTAACTAAAAATTAATTGAGGGAGTAATTTTATAACACCGTCATTTAGACCAATTTGTAGAACTATAGTTACACACACATATATATATACCTCTACCATTTTAGTTTTCTGGATGTGAATAGGCGGTTATTTACAAAACAACTGACCCGAAACTTATGTTTGGCTTTTTCAGTTTATGTAAAATGGTGCCGGTTCGCGTTCTTTTTTCTTGTGACTTGCATCCTTTTACTTTTGACGTTTTTATTTCTCCCTCTTCTATTACGACGTTTTTATCCTCTCTGATTTTGATTTTGTGGAGGTCGAGAGGATTTTGTGTTTCCGATTGGTAGGGCACACATCTTCCATCCACCGATTTGCTACTTGATGTTTCTAGTTTCTGTCGTTATCGACCTCTCCTCATCGCTCCTCCGATCTCCACCCCGCTGTTCCAGTGATGCTCACCGCGAACCTGCCAAAGGGTTCTTTTCTTCTACGGATGAAAGATGGGTGCCCTCACAATACACAAACCAAAAAAGCAAAAGATAAATTTTCAGTCACTATTTCGTAAATAACTGACTCTCAAACAATTCTCTGAATGCACATAGAAATGAAAAAGAAATAGTCACGAACACAACTTTCTTACACCTTTTATATATAATATAGGGATAATTCTGTGAGGATACCCCAAGATTTGTCTGTTTTTTCGGATGGGTACCCCTAGAATATTTTTTGACAACGAGGGTACCTAAGATTTGCAATTTTGCCACTTTGCACATTTTTTGACATGTGAAATTAATAAAATACCCTTAGGGATTTAATGAATTATTAGAATTGAATTGAAAAAACTAAAATGTCCTCACCTATACATCTAATTTCAAACATTTGTCATTCACACACTCTCTCTCTCTTCCTTCTCTGACCCAACCCAAATTGATTGGAGCTTAAACTTCCGGTAAAAACGAGTAATAACTTCTTTTTTGAAACCAAAGTAATAGCTAATTATATACATAAATGTAAAGAAGATACACAATAGGAAGCGGTAGGGGTAGTGTATATATTTAAATAGAAAGAAAACAATAATTAACCAGATCGAGATTTACACATATTTTTTTTGCTCTCTCTGTTCTTTTTTTCTAAAATTAAGATAAAATAAAAAGGAAATGATCTATTGACTCACTTCATTCACTAACATTAACAAAAACTCTACTCTTAATTTTTCTATTTTTGAAATTAATTAATTACTTGTGAATGATGAATTTGATGATGGCTAGGAGATTCATCATATTGTTCATGGCATGTACAGTTTGTTCACTCACTTGCATTGCCAGGCCTCCGAATAAATATAACGGTTGCGGCAACGGTTTTCGGCGGCGGCGGCCAGCAGTGGTAGAGGCACAGTATACGCATGGCTGGAGCGGCGCACGTTAGCGAGAGAGAGAGAGTGTGTGCATCCTTTTGGAAAGATGAAAAATGGAAGAGAAGAGGAGAGAGTTGGGAATCAATTTGGGTTGAGTCAGAGAGAAGAGAGGGAAGAGAGAAAGTGTGTTTGAATGACATATGTTTGAAAGTTAGTAGTATAAGTGAGAATATCTTAGTTTTTTCAATCTAATTCTAAACGAAATTGGACGGAAATTTATAAAGTGAAAAAATGTAAAACTTAGGTACCGTCATTGCCAAAAAATATTCTAGAGGTAACTATCCAAAAAACATACTATTTTTATTGTACTCACATGAAATTATCCTTGTAATATGGATTGGGTAATGTTGACGATGTTGCAAGTAGTTATAAGCAGTATTCTAAAAAACTTAATGCACCAATTAAGAAGATTAACTAAGAACTAGCAAGATTTGTATTTTTCTTTTATTAAATAAAATTACTATATATGTTATATACATAAAATCATAGATAATAATAATTTAACATATAAAAAGAAATATTTTAATACTTATTTATTATATTCATATCCTCAAAAAATAACAATAATATCCTAAAAATGCTTACTCCATCTATTTTTTATTTTAACATTTGTCACGCCTGGCATTGCTCCTAATATAATCAAGACTCTAGTCAAGAAGATATGGATTCTTGAAACTAACTAAAAATTAATTGAGGGAGTAATTTTATAACACCGTCATCTAAACCAATTTGTATAACTATATATATATATATACCTCTACCATTTTAGTTTCCTGGATGTGAATTTTTGAATTTTCCGCCCATTTTCAATGAAAATGTGTGCATTTTGTAATAAATTTAAGGGTAGCAAAGTGTCACGCCCCGAATAATTTACTCCAAATATTCGTGGTACGTGCTGCACTTAGTCACGTGTGCAACTCGTATGCTCGTGCTCAGTCAGTCTTTACACTTGCAAAATATTTGCAAGTAGTGCGGAAGCGTTACTCGGATCGTATTCGATAGGAGGCAAGATAGAAGTTTGAGAAAACCTCCCCAATTTATATTTTTATTAAGCAAATGGGAGAACTATACGAGTTGGAGTAAAGAATGTGGAACTTTTGTTCATGCCCCAAATGAGTTTCTACACCTCTATTTATAGCTAAAACATGACATATCGGACGGCTAGGATTCAACTAAATGGACGGCTAAGATTAGCCTTCTAGAGGGTTCTATCTAAATATCTAGGATTTTTCTATGGAACCTTCTAGAATTATAAATATCTCGGTTATTCTAGAGAGTTCCACAAAACTCTCCAATTTTGGGTAATTCTCCAAGATCTTAGAGAATTCCGCCCAACCCCATTAATTTGGGCCTCTTGTGTCATTTGGGCCGCAGGTCCAAAAACCCAAGGATGAGCCCAAATACATACAAATCCGTCCAAATGGCACTCGTAGAGCCCATACTTGGACGAAAACGTCCACGGATCCGAGTCAATTCTCTCGGTCCGTGACATCCTCCCCCGCCCATTCCGTCTACGTCCTCGTCGACCTACCTTAGTGGTCCTTATGGGAGAGATTTGCAAACATTCCCTCGTTCGCTGCAAGCACTTCTTCGCCCGTGTATGCTTTCCAGCTCTCACTGCTGGAGGAATCGCCTGTTGACCCCTGTCTTGATGCAAGCATTCATCCTCCTGCGATGTAGGCCTACCCGGCGCAGTTCGTCGCGCCAACTGCGAACAATCCGTCGCCGCAAGTGCTTCGCAACACTTCTAGTTGGAAGATTCACCCCTGAACCCTTTGCTGGTGGCCTCGCCCTTACTCCTAGGTTGTGCGCACCCTTGCGCTCACGCCCATTTTGGTCGCGCCAACGCGTGCATGCTTCTCAATCCGTCGAGAAGCCTCCGACACTTTCGATCGTGTCTCGCAACCCGATGGCTCCGTGCCAAACTCTAGCTCTTGCGCCTTCTTGCGCTTGCGCCTCTTGCGGATGTGCTCCTCATTCCGTCGAGAAGCGTTGGGCACAATCCGTCGTGCCCGTGGACAACCTTTCATCCGCTTGAAATCCTCAGTCCATCGAGGCTGCGTTGCCTCATCCCTCGACTTTTCTTTTGCAGAATTGTCGCTTGTCTGAACCATTGACCCTAGGTGCAGACACTCCACATTGGTTGTTTGCTTATTTGGTTCCTCATTCGCGAGCATCCTAGCTAACCTTGCACGCATTGGACAGTTCATTGCCACATGCTCCCCGTCGCATATGAAGCACCTTGAGCGTCCCTTCGTTCGTTTATGCTTCCTCGAGCATGAGTGTCCTCCCGATGGAATTCTCAGACGATTGCGCTTGTTACTTCCCTCGCAACTTTGCGCCTTGCAGAACCTCCAATATGCGCGTGCCTCCTCCAACTGCTCATTCATCACTGCAAGCTGACCCTCAAAGCTTGCTCGGAGCTGGCCGAGTGCGTCTACAAGTCATGCCTCAAGTGCAACCTGATCATGTCGTAAGGAGTCGCGGATGTCTCATACCATGCCACGAACCTCCTCCAATTGCATCTCCAATGAAGCCTCGAGCCCATTGACGCATTTACTTAGCTCACCAAGATTGCCATACAATCTGCGAGCTCTTGCTCGACCATGTAAAGCCTATCCAAGACATCTCCCATTCCAATGCGGAGCCTGGCCAAGATCGAATCATGTGCGCAGAGTTTTGTTGTGGACTTACCTCGCACACCTATTGTGCTTGGTTGCGCTTCGATCTCCCGCTCAAGCGATGCAGCATCCACCTCCATTGACATCATGTTGTTGCCTTCGCTTTATCGAACGCAACTCTGATACCACTTGTCACACCCCGAATAATTTACTCCAAACATTCACGTTACGTGCGGCATTTAGTCACGTGTGCAACTCGTATTCTCGTGCTAAGTCAGTCTTTACACTTGCAAAATATTTGCAAGTAATGCGGAAGCGTTACTCGGATCGTATTCGATATGAGGCAAGATGGAAGTGTGGGAAAACCTTCCCGATTTATATTTTTATTAAGCAAATGGGAGAACTATACAAGTTGGAGTACAAGAATGTGGAGCTTTTGTTCATGCCCCAAATGAGTTTCTACACCTCTATTTATACCTAAAACATGACATATCGGACGGCTAGAATTCAAGTAAATGGACGGCCAAAATTAGCCTTCTAGAGGGTTCTATCTAAATATCTAGGATTTTTTAATAGAACCTTCTAGAATTATAAATATCTCGACTATTCTAGAGAGTTACACAAAACTCTCCAATTTTGGGCAATTCTCCAAGATCTTAGAGAATTCCGCTCAACCCCATTAATTTGGGCCTCTTGTGTCATTTGGGCCGTAAGTCCAAAAATCCACGGATGAGCCCAAATACATACAAATCCGTCCAAATGTCACTCGTAGAGCCCATACTTGAACGAAAACGTCCCCATATCCGATTCAACTCTCTCGGTCCGTGACAAAAGTTTCACTTAAAAGTATATATAATAAAGTGTTAATTATGTTTAACTGAGGATAGGAAGCTGTAATTTTCCCTTCTCCTATCAATCACTCGAGCTCTAAGACCCTAAATAGAATTAGCTTCAAATAGCAAGGTAGCCCAGTAGCATAAAATGTTTATAAGATCAAATTCTGAAAACACAAATACATTCTTTAAATGGAAGTCAATGCATACGATAAATAGTGGTTCACACTAACGTTTAAAACATACAATCTGCAAAATATCTCTACATTCCACAGCAGAGCTGCTTTCTATTCTAAGGTTTTGTATCTGGAGGCAATATTGCAGTGGCTATATTCCAACTGATTTACGCTGACAACTCTGCCAATATTCACTTCCAACCTTCGAGCACAAAATAAATATCACCATTTTCAATAAGTCGCGGACAAATAATATTTCAACACAACAACTGATAAACTAACATTTAGAAATTCTGGCTTTTGTTCATGCATATGCATTAGAAGCAGAGCTGACACACAATAATAATTTCTTTTCTAGTCATTATTTTTTCTGCTTCTAGCCCTGTGAGTGTGTATGTGTCCTTTCTTTATTTGAAAAATAAAGGGAATAGACAATAAGCATGTGTTGTGGATTGACTGTAAGCATGCCAAAAAGATCCCTTGTTGAATGCTTATCACCTCAAACATAACTTTCATGCTGAAATAGTTATAAAAGTACACTAGCCAGCCCAAAATGGCCTACAAGGAGCGAATACCTAGAGAAATTAAGTGCTATTAACATAGATATCTTCATGTCCCAAATATGATTTTCAATTCACCCTCAACATGCATTGTTAAAAGACGACTAAGCAAGGCGTAATTGGAGACGCTTAAAGAAGAAAGGATGAACTTACTAGTAGAGGGAGAGGAGAGGAAGAATGTTTATGGTGCCTTGCCTATGTCTTTCATTGCCTCCTCCCACTCGGATGGGGGAAGCTTTCTCTTCATCATATCCTCGTTACCTTTCCAGATAATCTGGCACCAGTGATTTCATTTCATATTATCTAAACTCCATGCACACACAAAAGACATAGAAGATAGTTTTTGATAAAGTATTAACATACAAAACTTACCCTGTCAATTAGCCCAAACCTTTTAGCTTCAGCTGGACCTATGCTAAATTGGTATCTCAGTTGCTTAGCAACACTTTCTACCGACTACAGAAAAATCAGTTCATAAAATGATTTAATCATTATCTTAACACTTTCTAACATACAAACAAAGGTGTACGCATCATACTTACGTTACCAGTGTGCTTGGCAAAGAGTTCTACAACTACATTCCAGTTGTATATTGCCTGGAAAAAAAAAATAGCAGTAAATGAAGATTACATATTTGAATAGTGATCAAGAAACTCCAAAACAGATATCTCAAAGCTGTCCAAGCGTAAAATGAATTCAACTAACCTCTCTTGCCCGAACCAGAACTTCTTTGGCAGGAACCAACCCAGATGGAGGGAGACGAGGCTGTTTAATTGCCACTGAAACAGAACTCAATTTAATAAATGAAAAAAAAATGAAATGACGGATGATAGAGTGGATGGAAGTCCAAAAGCTCACAATTGAAAGACATAAAAGATAGGTGTAAACCATACAGTGGGCATGTGGCATCATACACCGTTTACCCCGAGTGCCTGCAGCAACAAGTAGACAACCCATACCCATAGCGCACCCAATGGCAAGAGTACGTTTCTGAATAAAAAACAAAAAACACAAGCCAGAAGAATTAGCCCACTATGAGCATCATATAGCCATATACAATAATGCTGAAATGTATTTTATTTCAGTGCAATTTTTCTTTTTTATCTCCTTCCTACCAACATATAGACCTTTTCAAATATTAACGGTTATTAAGCAACCAGCAGTCATCCAAGGAAACAAAGAATGTTGGTTCTTTCAATATAATCAATCAACTACACAAATCACAAACTTCCCCAGAAACCAAGCAACATCTCGCTATCCATCTGCCTTGGGTTAAAAGCACAAGCTTTGGATCTTTAAATTTTACTAGGAAAAAATGGATACAACCAAGCCATTTTACAAAGTTGGAGTCAGTTACATGAATTCTTTAGTGAAATTGTTTGGAGCCAGAACCATGGCAAGTCAAGAAGCAACTTCAATAGTTGGATACGATTCTTCCCTTTATATAAGGCCATTTATTTTCAAATTCTTTGTATGTGGAATTAATATGTCTCCACACTCCCCCTCGCGTCATGTACATGAGAACTTTCTTCAACGCGCTCCTGCTCACGCGGGTCATGATAGGACGTGTTTTCTGCAGGTAGGCTATCTCCCCCTCAAGTGGGACATAACATCACTAGGCTTACAAGGGAACAGAGTCAGGGGAAGGTGAGGCCAACCAGCACATGCCAATATCGACTTATTGTGATACCATGTAAAATGGGTCATATATATCCGGTCGGACTCCACAACTAAAAAGTCAATCTTATTAGTTGTGTGACGCTTCACTTTATATATGACCATTCGTTTTCAAATTAGTCCATGTGTGATTAATATAGGAATAATTGCATATAGGTACACTTCAAACCTGTTTTGGACTTAAGTACATCCAACCTTTTTCTAGCTTGTCAGCTTACCCAAAATCTTATTTTCATTTTGATGGAGTAATTAAAGCTAGCACAGCATTTTTAATTTGTTGTTTTTACATTCCCCATTGTTATGAAATTCAGCTAAACTCAGGAAGAACTTGGGAAAAATGGACAACCCAAAACGTGAAGCTAAACTAGGTCAAACCCCGTCAACTCGACAAACTCGATCAAACTCACTCAGCTCGGTCAAACCCGATCAACTAGTAAAAATTGGTCTTTAACTTATTATTACCTAAATCTAATATTCCTATTTAAAACAGATATAACTTACTTTTGCCTACATTATTCTAAAAAATATATAAACTGATTAAGCTAAATATTATGCCCTTGTTATGAGCCTATAACTACCATCAAGAAAGTGAGTGTATGTGATGCCCATATTTAAGGCCACTAGTTAGCAATTTCTGCATTTTAGATTTATTGCATATTTTATATTTGTAATTTCAAGCATGTACCTCACTTGGGTCATGTCTCCTTTCATTTCTCCATGCATCTAGAAAATAGGATTAGCTAAATTGTATTTAAGGGTTCGTCATGGAATGGGTACATGATATCTTAAAGATTTCACGAGGTATGAAGTTCTCTCGTTAATCAAACTCCCAAGTAAGATCCATAATTTCTCTCATTAATAGAGCTCTCAACCTATCCTCGTCCGGAACCCATAACTCGATCCTAATCCGGAACCATTACAAATTGATTTATGAGCTGGAGTTATGACAGTGTTGAGAATCTTCCAAGAACAATTCAAGGAATGTATTAACATGTACTGAGTTGATCGGCTCGCGGAAGAAGCGCGAGATCTAGAGTTGATGGCGTGGGTATAACAACTACTCAATTGGTACAGCAAGTACAAAACAAATGACATCTTCCTCAAACTCACATGATGCAAAATGTTAGCTTATTCCTTCCTGTGATAGCACATGCACCTCAAGAGAAGGAACATGTTCACACAGTGGCTGTCCTACAGGTTATATCTAAAGTTGAAGATGTGAAAAACCCCAAACTCCATCTCAACTATCCATTTTGATGGGTTTGCAAGTTCTTTGTAGTCCAACTTTCATTGCCATACAATATAATTGTTCATATGACTCCCTACAAGCTTATAAACTCCTTCCTAGTTTATCACTTATGCATGACATGACAGTTTTATCCTTTGCATGTTATAGTTACAACCACTTCTTGAATTAGCATGAGAGTTTATGAAAAAGTAGGTAAAACTTAGCACGAAGCCACTGGTCCTTATTTGTTTGCAAAACGTCAATTAGACAATAACCTTGGGACATGAAGTATGATACAACTTTATGGCAGTCATTTCACTATAATAACTATTAGGGTAAATTCCACATGACCCCCATTAACTACAAAATCAATCTGTGAGGTGCCTTAACTATCCAAAAATTCCACTTTACCTTTTTCTGTTGACTTTTTTCAAAATTCTATTAAGTTTTTTGTGAAATGACGAAAATACCTTTTTATCTGAAAAATTAAAATAAATAAATAAAAATGATTTTGAACTTTTTTTTTCTATTTTCTCGTTGTACAAAATAAAGAATAAAAATAATATTTTAGTATTAATTTTTTATTTTAAAAAAATTATTTATAAAAATTAATAAAAATAAAGAACGATATTTAAAAGTAAATTTTTATTTTTAAATTTTTTTTATAAAAAAAACTTTTTAAAAATTATGTTTACTATTAACAAAATTTTATTCTTTATTTTATAGAACGAGAAATTAGAAAAAAAAGTTCAAAATCATTTTTATTTATTTATTTTAATTTTTCAGATACAAGGGTATTTTCGTCATTTCACAAAAACTTAACAGAATTTTGAAAAAAGTCAGCAAAAAAAGGTAAAGTGAAATTTTTGGATAGTTAAGGCACCTCACAGATTGATTTGTAGTTAAGGGGGGCATGTGAGACACGCTTATAGTTAAGGGGGGTCATGTGGAATTTACCCTAACTATTAAAACAATGGTATGAAGTCATAAGTAAGTCTTTCCACATCCACTAATGTGCCTTCACTTTTATTATATTGCATCAACATATCACAACAATCTCCTCCTTGATTTCCATAGCACAATCACATCATTTTCATAGCTAAGTTACTCCAACACCAAAATCATATGAAATAATGAAACTAACACCAAATATTGCAAACATATAGTACAAAACTGAACATTTTGAGAAGGAACTCACCTCTACTTCTAACATGTCTAGCGCATCATAAAGGGCAAACCCCTCATACTCCATGGAAACCTGAATGATAAGCATTTCAGTCCAATTGTAACGGAATAAAGAGAATCAAAGAAGAAATTGTTTCCAATGTTAAAGCAAGTAAACATAAATAAAAATTGTAGGAATTTATCAAAGCAGTTATATATTCATGTTTAAAGTTACTACCCAGCCCATGCAAATTTGTATCATTGTCTATGTATAGCCTCTCCAAATTGGCCAAACAAATATAAGAAATTCAGTAAGCTACAACATAAGCTAGCATAGAGTTCAATAAATGTATTATATGAATAGGGATGGCAAAAATACTCAAACCCGACGGGTAACTCATAGACCCAACAGTATTGGGAGTGGGGCGGGTCAGCAATTTCGAGTAACGGGACGAGTAATGGGACAAACAAACGGTTATCTAGTCGGGTCAGAGTCATGATCGGGCTGACCAGTACCCGCCCCGGTGTATGTTAAAAAAATAATTCTATTATATTGCATATTTAAAAGAAAACATTACCAACTAATTAATCTTCACTAGGTTTCTCAAAAAACAAATTATACTATAGTTAGGAATTATGTTCTTTTGTTTTTTCCAACATATACTTCTCTGTTAGGTTTGATTTTTTGCGCACACACATTTCATTAATCTCTCATAATTGATTTTGGTTGCACAGTAAGAAAACCTCATGCAGTAGAGTTTGAAGACTTCAAACATGTTGTTGAAGTGGTATTTTTATTTAAAATTATAATGAACCCTGAATTGATTTGCAATATTGCAGTAGTTATTTCTTTAAAATTAGAATGTGGCATGAACTGTTTTAGTGTTTGCTTTATATTACACACACATTATCATGTTTATCATAAGATTCTACCTACTTATTTTTCTGGCAAAAAGATGTTTTGCTACACCATGTTTTATGTATAAATAACTTCATGTATGTAAAATTAATTGAGTGATGATCATATAATACAGAGCGGGTTATAAAAGAAAATTAAAATAACATCTGATTTCGAGACGAGTCCGGGATTTGCAAGTTACCCGTACCCATTGGGCCGGGTTTCGGGACGGGTTATATAGCAAAATATTTGGGAATGAACGCGTTCAGGGAAAGGGACATAATTTCGGGACGGGGTCTGGGATTACAAGACCCGCCCCAGTACCATCCCTATATATGAAACCATTTTTGCCATTTTTAATTTATCATACAGCAGAAGTAGATCAAAGGCTCACCCTTTCACCATCGTCAGTTGCTGTTCCACTAGAATTAACATACAGTTGAATAGGTGATCTATTACTACAATATTGTAGGTAAACAAATTCTGCAAGAATAAGCTCTGTAACAGATGGCACCAACTGCATAAAATATATAATATGATTAGCAGTCACAAACTGCATAAAATATATATGGTTAACAAATCATACAGTCATCAATAAATACACAATGATAAAGGTTAAAAAATAAGGTGATCGAAACAAGCATCAGTAAGTAAGAACATAAGGTCATTCCAAAAAGAAACTATGTACTATGTTGCTGAAAGAGTTAATAAAATATAATCTTCTATGTCAAATAACTTTGCCTTTTTTTACTACATAAAAGTTCAAGAGTGAAAATGTTAGAGGGCAATGCAAGATGAGCAAAATATGCTTAATATATAGTTTTGGTGGATTATGAAAATGTTATGTACAATATCTAATAAATTGTTTTCAATCTTCAACAACAAAATTAAAATTTTCTTGAATCCTTCATTTCCGTTTACCACATCATTATGTTTATCATGATATCTTTCTTGAGATATTGAATGCAGTTCTCATCATGGGTATTTCAAGAAAAAACAAGCCACTTTCTTGTAATTGAAGATAGTTCCACTCAATGAGATATCAGAGCAGTAATGAAAAATGAATTAGTCTTAGGACATGTCTAATTTCTTGTTACATAAATGATGATTAGAACTTCAGTGAGGCATCTTCCCCGGATGCATCCATCGCTCATTGTTAACCATAGCTGAAAAATAGCCAATTGAAAGAAAACGTTGTCTAGGAATTCCTAGGATGGAAACCACCAAGACAAACTCATTACATGGAAATATTGAGATTTTACAAGAAAAAAACTAGTACCATCTACATGGCTTGATGTAAACAAGGACACGGGTGTGCTTCAGATTGTTATGTGTGGAAAATATTATATTACTTTTAAATTGAAGCGAATAATGAAGTACAACATGTTGGTCCTTGATTTCTTATTCCAAGTTATACCTTTGACCATAAAACTGTCACTAAAGGAGATAGCAGCCAACGCAACTGAACAGATATTAAATTAAAGGACTTACTGGTAGGCCAATGTATACAATTCGTTCATAAAAAAGTTGTGAAGCCACATCTGGTGCAGGATTGCCCCTCCGGCGTGGAGCATCTTCAGTCGGTGATTCCACCTAACAAAGCAAGGAAAATCACCAGCTGGTGAAAACTATGAAATCTGATAGTAATCACTATACAAAATAAGAAGCATGAAACCAAAATCATCATGTAGAAGATTTTTTCAATTGCAACTTTCATTTAACTCTGGGGATTGTCTATGAATCGCTTTTCCAAGAAAATACTATACCCATTTCCCCAAAATATGGGTCCGATCCCATTTTTATTTGATTCAATGAACTTACTGAATCAGGTCATAAACAAGCGCCAAGTTTAATTCTGATTCGTGAAGCGAAAATTCAAATTATATCAGCTACAACATGGATATGGGAAGTACATAGCATGTCCAGATATACGAATAAAAAGCAGAAATGAAGTGAAAAGCATATGTATAACCTCGGAGGGAGAGGCGGTCATGGAGGGAGCGTCAAGGTCGTGAAGCAAGTCGACATAAGGAAGCGAATCGGGATCGGAATCGGCAAGCGTTCTCGGGGGCGATGAAGTTAACCTCCTCAGAAACGAGTCGTTAGGGTTGTAGGGCAAACTATGGGTTCTTGCGTTGATTGCACTGCGACGGAGCTTGGACTTGGCCCTCCAAGGAGACAAAGACGGAAACACAGTCACCATAGCTCCTTTGAAGCATGTCGCCATTTTCTTCTCCTCCGAAGAATGAATTTCTGTGGAAGGTTTGAGATGACACAAGGCTCAGTCAGTCACATTGGAGGAGATAAGTGGATGGGTGGAGTCGTTCGTGGGTGACCCGAGTCGCTTCGATTCGATGTTTATTTGGGCTCAAAGCCCACTTAATAATGGATCATCACAGAGTAATATGTCATTCAACACTTGAGTGGGGGTAAATTAGTCTTTTCTCTTCCTTTTCTTTTTGAAAGCCCATTCATTAACTTTGCTCAAGCAAGTTGAAGTACCTGATACAGCCACTCTAGCTAAAAAGTGAGTCATCTTCTTTGCTCATCTATTATCACTTTCCATACATCTCAAACTCTCGTATTTTTGCACCCAACTATTTGAACTTTGATTCCTCTCGCGTGCTTGGTCATGCTCTGTGTTTGCTATCCCTATCCAGGGTTTGTAAAAATAATCACGGGAGGATCAGCTTGGGTTTTCTTAGATTTTTATTTGAAGGAATAAACATCTATTAAGGTTTTGATTTATCTTTCGATATGAATAACATCTATTTAGAAGACGCATCCACAGTAGAAGACCGCGGACGAAGACGTATCCGCAATAGAAGACCGTGGCCGCTTTCCACCTCTGAACGTACGTCGTCGTGAAGCAAGACTTGAACACAAATCAAGGGCCACGTCCCGAGGTCCCCCAAAAATTCTCAACTATAAAAGGGAGTCACTCATTTGAGTGAATATCCAATTTCATATTCATTTTAAAATCAGTCTCATTCTACGCCCGCGACTTAGAGTTTTCCATAAATGTTCAGAGTCATTTTAGATTTCATAAATCAAGTGAAAAATGATCAGAAAGCTATTTGCCTATGCATGTATTTAATTTTCAATTAAGAATTAAATCCGGATTTTAACTTTCTACCTTTTCTCTATGTATTCAGTTTTCCCAAATAAATAAAATCTCAATTTGTGTTTCAATTGAATTCTACGTACTGTATTTAATTATGAATCCACTTATGCATATTTATTTAATTAATACTTGAATGAATATTGTTTATTTGCATAAATTAATTCTTCAATCAGTACATATAAATTGAAATCAATTGTTAACATATTTGGCTAAATTCATTTAGAGATTGAGGCATGAACTACCAACAATGATTAAGGAATTTTAGTGTGGTGATTTCATTCCATCTATATTAATGCTTTGTTCCCTTAATTGTGAATAGATTGATCTAGTTTGCTAATATAACCGGGAAAGAAGTTAGTAACTAAAACTAATAAACAAAAACTGAGTTTAAATCCTCACTAGTGATAGGCGGGTTAACACGGTAGTAATGGCCATAAGTTCCTAAAACCGAAAGTTAGTAGAATTCACATAACTTAATGTTTTTCAACCGGTTAAATCTTTACCAGGGATAGCTTGGTTACATAAGTTGAATTAAGACCTTTTATCACCCGAGAGGGGGTTCTAGGTGGATTAGGAGTTCTCGTTACCGCCTTAAGCTTAGCAACGCACGACGAGCATATTTATTAGTTTATTATTTTTCCGACATTATTTATTCAAAGTTCGTTGCCTCAACATGTTTAACTTGATTATATAATTATTGATTAATTTTAAAATCTTGCACGTGTTTTATGTTGGGAAACGAAGGGATCTCAAAATCATGCACAGCGGAAGTAAACAATAAATTAACCTCGTTTTCCTAGCAAGGATCTACTGCATGTTTAATTTTAATTGATGAAAGGGTTAGAACTTTTAATTACCTCTTGTAGATCCGACTTTACCAAACCTTTCAGAGTGCACAGGTTCTTCACGAACCCGGACTTGAACTCAAATCTAATTTGAGTGACCTACGTATCTTGCCTCTGCAAGAATCAAAATCTGTGTAGTTCGATTATAGTGTCTCCTTCGGGATGCGCTCTCTACTAGTATCCACACGAAGAAGTATTGATCGAAGCTTTGATGAAGAAGAATATTGGTTTTCTCAAATTAGATCTAATTAACTGATAATCAGATTTGAAATTTTTAGAAGAAAGGCTAATGTTGCGAATCTCGCATTAGATTTAAACTAAACCGTTGCAACCTATTTATAGGCTTAGGATTAGGATCTTGTTTCCAATAAATCCTACATTTTTTCAGAGTTTCCAATCTCTGAAAATACCCAAATTTTGTGCTCCTTAATTGTCTTTTCCTAGTTAGTTTCGATTTCCCAAAATCCAAAACGAAATAGGAAATTCTGCCCAGAGGCATGTGGCTATCGCCACACCCCTTGTGGTTGTGGCCACATACTCTGTGTGTGGGTTTAGGGATTCTTCTCCTAATCGTTTTGATGGGCTTTCAAAGTCCATCTTTGCTTCGGGTTTGCTCTTTGTGTATGACCTTATAGCCTCATGACTAATTGGAAAATGACCCAAATACCCATTCGGTCCATTCATCATAAATGGCATCTAGTAAGACATTATGATTACCTAATGATCATGATGATCGGTGATTCGACTTAACTTTTGTTGTAACTATCATAATCCATTTGTCACTAGATATATTGTTTGAACATAAGACATATAGTCGTCATACTTATTTCATTCAAACATGTTTCTTGATCTCGAGATGACCTGAGAATGATAACTCCATTTATCACTGGTGCGGCCGCACACTTCCTCTCAGTCATTCTCATCAAGAGCCCTAAATAGATATCGTTCCCACTTGTCGTGAAGGACAAATCCCTTGACTGACAACTGCATCCCTCATATGATTCGTCGCATAGCAAATCACACCTCTTATGTAGCCAGTCAAGGACAACGTAGGTGAGCATGGTCAAACTATGGGAGTTGTCATATAGGAATCCACAAAGACTCTAAAGTCCGTATTGATTCATTGTTACTACGACAACTTGAGCATGTTCATGACTAGATCTATGTCTCATATTCAAGTCGGGTCGTCCAATATTACTTTTCAAGTGATATCTATAATCTGACTCGGTAAACCTATACCTATGATTAGTAGAGTGTGATCACGAGTCATCCTCATATTGTTCGTTTTATAAGCATTTTGACCAAGGACATGTCAAGTGTAATTCCATGTGTATCTAATGGTTTCACTATCAGTGATGACACTCGATGACATTAGATGAAATTACGCTTGTTTCATTATCACAACACGTTGATAATGAAATGCCGATTTATTGATTCTAATGATGATATAACAATATTACACATAAATGCCATTGACCTAGGGCATATTTCCTTCGTTATATTTCTATATTTTCCACACACAACTTCAAATGACTGAGATTAATATTAAAGTTAAATTCGATTGATTAAAGTTGATAATAATTGTCCTTTGGGTTCGATAAACTCGGGGTCAAAATCTTTTTGTCATGTATTACTTGTAACCGGTTTCGATAAACTCGGTTTATTTTGTCCCACTCGAGTACATTTTACTCTTGTTTTAGACCTATTTTACCTCACGGTCTCTTGAGAAAATATTGCAGATTTTGGGTCTTTTTGACCGCTTTTTGAAGATCACTTATGAAAACATTAACCGCTCCTCGTCGTCAACGCGAAGAAGTCATTGTGGCCGCACCTGATGGAACTCAAGCATATGCCTGAAGACCAAAAGAGAAGTCCACCGTGATCAACCGATCACGGGACCGTGCTCAAGACCCGAAGCTCCCGTGTTCATCTCTGTGTTCGACCGAGTCCATGGTCGAGGACCACAACTTGTGGCCAAGTCCGTGACCACGATCACTTCAGACTTTGCAGAGCTGTTCCCGCGGCTTAGTGGGAAAGACATTAATCGTGGCCTCTGTAGGAGTTGTGCCCTAGGTCAATCTCAGTTTATGTGTAATTGTTACATCATCGTTGCAATAATAAAACGGCATTATATCACTATTGTGTTGTAGTAATATGTTGAATGTGATTTGATTTATATCATTGAGTGTGTCATCACTAGTAGTAGAACTATAGATCCGCACGGATCACATTTAACGGGTTCTTGGTCAAGTAAGCTTCACCCGAAGTGACCAGTATGAGGATAACTCTTTATGATCACGCTTCACTAATCATTGGCAATGGGATTGTCGGAGTTATATCATAGATATCATTTGAGAAATGATATTGGACGACCCGACCTGAGTATGTATCATAGATGTTGTCATAAGAATACTCAGTTGTCGTAGCTTGTCATTGTATCCTTAGACTAAGAAGTTTGTGATCACTATGTAGTCAACATTTGAGTTTGACGTACGCCTAACGTTATCTGTAATATGATAGACATAATGGCTACGATTGGCTCAAGGACTGGCTGCATGAGTAATACGAAAGACGACTAAGGAATTTGTCTCGCATACTCCGGTATGGGAACGATATTTGTTTAAGCCACTTGATGAGTATGACTGAAAGGAAATGCATGGCCATGCTGATGATACGTGGTATCATTTTCAGTCATCTCACATATTAAGAAACAGTAATTGGTTAAATAAGGATGATGTCTATATGTCTTATGATCAATCAGAATATCTTGTGACAAAGAGATAGTGACATAGACGACATGAGGTTAAGCTGAATCATCGATCATCATGTACATTGGGTAATCATAATGTCTTACTAGAGGCCATTTATGATGAATAGGGTAAAATGAGATTTCATGCCGATCTGTCATTGGGACATTAGTCTATAGGGTCATACACCAAGAATGAGTATGTACTAATTGGAGGGAAACCGAGAAAGACAGAGAAGTGCCTAATTGACCACGGGGTCGTGGCAAATTAGACAGGACACGGTCCGTGGCCAAACCTAGGTTTGGGCCACGAGCCCGTGATGGCCTAGGATTGGCCACTGGCGGTGGACCCTTTACCGCCACGGACTATGACGGGGTCCGTGACGACCTACGCTGACCTAGGGCGACCTAGGGTCAGCCACAGAGGGGGGCCACAGCCCCGTGGCGGGGTATGTGTTGAGTCGTACGCAGCTTTTTCCCAAAGTTATAAATATACCTCAAGGCCAAGGGAAAAATTTGACGAGAGCTCAAGTTTCTCTCTAAAACATATGGTATTCTCTTCCTCCTCCAAGGTGCTTGGTGATTCTAGTAGATTGCCCTCCACCGGTTTGGAACCGCTCGTTCGTGTAGACTTCTCGGAAAGTATACCGATCCTGGAATACTTGTTGATTTGATTGCAAAGGCAGATTCTCTCTAAATCTTTCTTCATTGATTAATCTAGTAAATAGAAAAAGATCTAGTGCAAGGGAACGTAGTTATTTCGTGTTTTTATCGCTTTCGCTATGTGAATGGATCCTACGTTTCTCTGCAGCCTCGACCACGCCCTGTGGCCAGAAGATCAGTTAAAGGTCGTTGAGTTAGGCGAGTCGTCGCCACTAAAAACAAAGGATCGTTTTCGGCCATGACCATGTGGCCGACAACCACACCCTGTAGTCAAGTGGCAAACTCGACTAGTATGAATAGTCAGCTCCTGATCTCATTTTCATCACCCTTCACTTCCCCATCTCTCCATTCCACTCTAAATCCTCTGTAGTGTTCTTCAGAAGTTCGAGTATGAAGATCCAAGGTTCACACTTGTAGGAAATGTCTAGAGATCGAAATCATGTATTGATTCTCAAACTGAGAATCAATTGTGTTTTATTCTCTTCACCATTTCTTTGTAAAGTATTTTATTCGATAAATGCAGTTTGATTTTTGTTCATATTTCATTTTTATACTTATGTCGTTTACGAATTTTCTAATGCACAATTTAATTCATAGAATTTGCATATTTATCATTTTGAATATGAACTTGTCTTTCTGATTGTGCCTCGGGGTTGAGGTGATGTCTTAACTAATTATGTATTAGGGAAACTTAGGTAATTATTTTACATTCTTGTAGCGCCGAGGAGGGAGACTCTATCATATATATACTTAAAGTTGTGTCCCTTTAATTACGTACTATCTGATCAAGTCTACTGTCCTAACGTGACATAGACTTAGTTAATGGATCTTAATGGTAGAAACTAGGTTTAAATCTGACCCTTGAATGAGGCTGGTTAACACAGTAGTAACATCCATAGGCTCAGCCCGAAAGATCCAGAGAATTCACAGAAATTAATGCTAGTGGGGGAGGTAAATCAATCCTTGATTGTGGGTAGGTTCCTTCTTACCCCATTATAGACTCTATATCCACCTAACAAGCGGGTACGATGATTGAATAGGAGTTCTCGTTACCTCCCTATGAAGTAACACCTCAAGCATAACTATAATTTAGTTTGTTTCATGAATTTATTAATTTATTAATTAATCTGCCTCAATATTCGTTGAGATTATTTTATTCATCTACTTTATAATCTGTTCATTTCCTATTGCGTCTTTCATTATTGATTTATTTTTACAAGTTTTTACCTTAACCCCACCTTTTCGACCGATCAAAATTAGTCGCGAGACTTAGTTCAGGTTATTAAGATTTGGTAAACGAAAGTAGCCATCTTGTCCCGTGGGTTCGGTATAAACTCAGGGTCGTAAATTATTTACATGTATTACTTGCAACCGGTACCCTGCTGGCCCGTACCGTGAATCACACTTGCACATTTCTGCGGGTGCGATTTTGGTGCGTCACCGGTACACTCTCGGGAGTCCCGAAAGGTGATACATTTTTTGTGCATCAAATTTTGTGTCATCACCAACCTGACAACCTGAGAAGGACAACGGGACGAGCGAGAGGCTTAGGTAAGGTGCCAAGTGTAGCTGCCAGCTCCCACTCAGCAGGCATTACTGACAGATGGTCCAAGGTACAAAAAAATGGATTTTCTTCCCAATCTCGGGCCGCCACGTGGTCGAGCCCACACAATTCCCCGCCAAAAACCAAACATATGCCAGTTTTAAACCCTAAAATCATACATATATAAGGAGTTTGGCATCTCCTGGGAGTTTACAGACGAAAAACTCATATATCCTCTATATAAGTAAAACGATGATATCAATTTTTTATGAAAAAATATATGAGAAAAGGTGTAAATTTCTCATAAATATTAAATGAGAGAAGTAAACAGCATCAAAGAGAAACTATGAAGTTCAAGAGGTGTACGAGAAATAATAAATTTTTAAGTAAATATCTTTACTTCCCGTTATAAGTGTCGTTTGCTCTAGCCTCTATCCCTGCTTTTTGAAAAGGTTTGTGATTCATACGCTAACTTCGAAATGTCTTCTCCACTAATCGTAAAGGACCTAATAGATCGAGAAGATCTAAGAAGTATAAATTTTGTGGCTTGTAACGTTGGCTCGGGCTCAGGGTGTGGAAGGATAGTAAGAGGAGCTATTAAGATGCATATGACCAACAACTTCCCCCTTTTCGTTTCTTGAGTACTCAAAGTTCAGTATTCGACCATGTTTCTTTGTTTCTCGTGCTTGAGTTTTTGGCTTTATAAATTCGGCAAATTTTCTTCATCATTGTACACTCTCCTTTTTTACTCAGCCCAATTTTTCAAAATTTTCATTGGTTTCGATTAGCTCATGGTGAATACTCTTTCAGAGTTTCTGCCCCTAATATGTGCTCTTGCATTTTATAAGCATCCATGAACACATATGCAAAAAGAGTGAGCAAGTCAACTAGATATCGATAAATTAAAATTTTAGCCAGAAATGCCTTTGTCCTTCAAACGATATCTTCAACTCTTCCAACAAGTCAATTAGTCATAGTGCAAGGGTCGAAAGAGTGGAAATATTAAAAGGGGCACATTGGCTAAAAATGTAAGTTTATTCAAAAAATAAGCTATTTGGCTCAGATAGGTGACTAAAGAAAATTTAACTTAAACGCAGCAAGGATGGCCTACATACTTCTCAATCCATTTATCCCCTATTTTATTTCGCGTCGAAGAAATTTCTAATTATATCTAAACTCAATCTTTCTAAAAAAAGAAGTCGAAGGATCTCGGCTACAACATTCACAACTAGTTATTTAATATAAATTTAATATCTTTTATTAGGCATACAGTTGTTGAACGACATAAAATTAAATCACGCAAGTAATTCTAATTTTCTAACATTCAATATCATTTCATCAACGAAAACTAAATCGCAACATCCTTTTATTCCAAAATTCAAATAAAAAATCCAAACGAATTCCAATCAAAAATTTCATGATTAAAAGAAAATAAATCATAATAATATCATGGCATAAATATAATTAAATAATTAATCAATCACGTATCATAAAAAAATTCATGCAAAGGAAAAATAAAAATCATGCATTGGAATATCTCAAGCAAACTCCGAAATAAAAATAAAATTCAAACATAAGCCGATGTAGTTCACCTTCATACTTAGGGTGCACTGTCCCAGTGCTTAACAAAAATAAAAATAAAAGACTAGATTCCAAGCTAGAGGGATAAATAATGAAGAGGAATTAAAAATAAAATATCTAATACCCAAGAACTTATGTCAAGGGTTGTCTGTGTGTTTAATGCACCTGATCCAAGGTCTCTTGTTGTTGTTCATGGACTGGCTGCAAGATCTTGAAGAAAGCAAAAATATGCTTCGCGTCCTCCCTTAACTCTGCCAGCTGCCTTTCGATGGACTCCTGTTGAGCTTGCTGAACTGGTTCAGAACCGAGCTTTTGTTTCTCCTTGCTGTTTTCCTTTTTGGTGCTATTACTTTCATTATTTGTATCTTCAAAATAACCATTGTTGTTAGAATTTTCTAAATCACTAAGCAAATGTCTCGGTACCTTTAGTGCATTTGTAATCGGTGAAGTGCGTTCCACCAACCACTTCCCTCTGGTTGGAGCTTCTACTGATTGATCAATTCTTTCAACTGTGGTACTTTGGTGGCTTACAAGATTCCTGTATCCATAGTATAAAAAGGCTATTGAGGCTTACGCCTTGAGGCTCGCCTCAAGGTGAGGCGGTCAAAAATAGCTTTTGAGGCTACGCCTCTCATCTGTGTACCGAGGCTAACACCTCGGCTCTGTCGAGGCTTACGCCTCACGCCTTAAGTATTGAAGTGGTTGAGGCTCACGCCTCAGATTTTAGGCTAAATTTTAAATTTTTATAGCCCATTTTGACATTTTATGAACATTAAATACATCTGGATTTTCTTAAATAATGCTATTGAGCCTTTTTCGTTGGAAAGAAGTTAAAGCTAACCTGATAAATCTTAAGGAATATCAAATTAAAACATCAATTAGAAGAGAAATCGGCAACAACTCTTTCTTCGCCCTCCATCTACAACTTCTTTTCTAGCCAACCACGCTTCTCCCTCAGTTTTTTTTGCTGATTTATTATTTGTTTTGCAGATTTTTCTTAACTTATAATTGCTTATTTAACTTTTACTGATTCTTTGATGATTTCTATTTGTTGTTTATTTTGCCATTTTTTATTTTTCTTTATATTTTTTCTTATTTATATCATATTTTATGAACTTATTAGTCTTATTATTGAGGCTTACGCCTCGCGGTGCTAAGGGAAAATGCCTCAACTCCCGATTTAGCCTTTTTAAACTTTGCCTGTATCCCAGCCAGGTAGTGCTACATCCTCTGTAGTGGAACATCATATGGTAGTCAGTTACTAAGTGGATGTTTTGAGCAATGCAAGTAATGAGCGCTTCACACTATAAGACCTTTTTCGGGTGTGCCACGATATCACTAATGTGCTTTACCATAAGTGAGGCAAGTGGTGCCCTTCTTCTTTGTTGGAAGCAGTACATGATAGCCAATTCCTTGGCATTCACCTTTCCATAATCATAACGAGCAAACATAGTGCAAGCTAGCACTCTGTGGAAATAAATGACCGTCGGGGAAGAAAAAACGGTAGCACTAGATTCGTTAGCACTATAGTCAGATTGTGTGCTCACTAAGGACCGTCACATGGTTTGGTTATCTAGTAAGCCACTCTCATCACAGTGGGCTTTTGAGAAACCAAATATCTGACTAACATGTTCCAATTTAAGTACAAAAGTCCTGCCACATATTCTAAAGGCAATTTTTGAATCAGTTTCGTAGAATGTTGACAGAAATTTCTTGGAAAGTTTCTCCAAAATCGGGCAACAAAATTTTCATGATGCTTCCACCCTACATCTTCCAATCTAGTTGTCATCTCTTCTTCAAATCTAGCCTCGATAGCAAAAATACCAAATGTAGTTGCATGCTTTGGTTCCTTAAATTTCAGAATGGGTGTATCTGGTTTACCTCCTCCCTATAATGAAATTGCTCTGCTATGCAGTAGTCGGGTCTCGCTACCGGTGCGAGGATTGGATGTCCTTGTATGTGGAGTAGTGGTAGTAGTGGTTTTTACTCTTTTCCTCTAAACTCGGAATGATATTTCTGCTTTTTCAAATGAATCAGCAAGGGTCTGGACAAAAACTAGAGTTTCTGAAATTTCTAGTTAAGGGGCCACGGTCAGTGATAGGATCGCCACGGGGCGTGGCGGTTCAGGGACCACGGGGCATGGCGACTCGGTTGTCACGGACCGTGGCGACTCGATCGCGTCCGTGGTGGTCGTCTTCTACACTACTTCTATACTCACAAAGCCCTCATCCTTCATATTCTTCTGACCTAGTCGCGAATGACTGAAGAAGGAGAATGAAAACAAAAAAACACGATTACCTCTTATTGGATTGGACATCGTTAGGTTCAAAAATCAAATAAGCTTGCTTGTGTCCTCGACGAAAACTTGATCTGAGATTCTCTTTCTTCTGAATCCTTGGTGATTGATCAAGTGTGAAGGGAAAAGGAAAAAGATCTCCTTTTTAATGGCCGATAGATATCTGGGTTATAACCAAGAGAAAATTGCAAGAAAGTGTTGTGTTGTTTCTTAATTGCGAAAATGTGTCTTATTGTTTATAGTTCTTTGCAATATTTGTATGATTTTATAAAAATGACGAAATTGTCTCTAAAATTAACTTTTAAAATTAATTGAACTACAACATTAAAAGGATAATGACCGATCACTATATAAACTTGTAATCTTTTTTACAGATGCCCTAAGTATTTTTAAGCGACATTTAAAGTAAATTATGTCAAATCTAACAGAAATGGTTTGTAAAAAGCATAAAATGCCCTCAAGAGTTTTGAATTGAAATTAGTCTAGTCTGAACGGTTCAAATTAAAAATATTGATTTACTTTTGTTTAATAAATAATCATTACAAAAATATTAATAATTAAAATATTTATTATAATGTAAATAGTTAATTATTAATAATAATATTATGAAACTTTCGAATGACATAATTTCTCATACAAACTCCGTTTCGGGCTCATTATATATCAAACTGAAGAGAATTGAAAGATCAATAACTTTGAAGAAAAACAGTTTTTGTTTATATATTATATTAAATACTTTTTAATGATATAATATTAATACAATTATTATTAATGATTAATAATAATTATTATTATTATTAATGATTAATAACAATTATTATTATTATTATTATTAATGATTAATAATAATTATTATTATTATAAACAAAACTTTTTTCTTCAAAGTTGTGATCTTCCGATTCTTTTCGAGTTGATATAATATGAGCTCGAAACGGGCTCGTATGAGAGAGTTATGTAATCAGAAATAAATTTTAAGTCTTAATTCCAGGGGTATGTTTTTCAATATACACATTTTGCAAAATAAAAAAATCATAAACTGCAAAGCTCATTTTCGTAATTAAGAAATAATATGACACATTTTTGTTAAAGTGTTAAACAATGTGACACTCTTTTGCAATTTTCCTTGTAACTAAACTTAATTATGTTTTGTCCAACACAATTTTTTTTCTTCCCTTTCATGGTGTTTTTTTGGAGAATTCCTTTCATGATGTTTTTTTGAAGGAAAAACGAATTTTATTAATTAAATAGCAACTAACCCGGCATCAAGCCGAACAACTGAAGCTACAGATGGTGGGACATACCCCTCACCATAATCCCAGCTACTGTTAGTTAAAACAAACATGACCAATTCGTGAGCCATTTGTTTACGAGGAAAACAAAGAACAAAAATTATGATAATAGATAGTATGCAACACCGTTCGCTAATGATTTCTCCAAAGTTGTTCAACTCGACCCATTTAGCTTCATGTAGAGCCACGACCTCCAACTCATACGGATGGAGAAACCCCGTGATTTTGCTGCAGATTGCTTTCACCAGACATCTATGATAACCCCGAAAACCAATCGACTCAAACCGATTAGCATCATGCAGAGCCACGACCTCCAACTCATACGGATGGAGAAACCCCATGATCTTGCTGCAGACCGAATTAAACCAGCTTCCTCGATCAACCCTGCGAACAATATGGGCATCACAAAATTTAAATCCTCCCAGTTCATTGGGTTTAACCAGATCAACTCATCGACACCAAGGACCCCCCGTTTCCTTCCAGTACCAATCCCAATAAGATACGTATTGAATTTTGAGCAAGCCGAGACCCCTAGTTTGGTATGCTTGCATGAGTTTGTCCGCTGACGCCAGATAACTCTGGTTCTCTCCCAGTACCGGCCTACCAACCAACCAAAAGCAAAACCCCTCAGCCCTCCAAGCTCCGTCGTCGCAACTCAGGCGCGACCCATCTGCAACTCCAGCCTCACTCGTCTCAGTTCATCCACAAATCATATGACCTCGCCTCTATCAAAACCCGATCTACTACCCGACCATGCCTCAATTAGACCCAGATCTACCTCCACATGAGCTCTCCTTCTACCGCCGCACCACGCTGACGTCGCCGCCAGTACCACGCAGACGTCGATACTCGTAGAAAATCGGCGCCGCGAGAGTTCACCCAATACGAGGAAACAAACCCTAAAAGTAGGGTACATGCCGCCGCTTCCGCGCAGAGAGAAAAGAGGCTGTTCTCGTTTTTCATGGTGTTAAATTAGTATGGATGAAAAAGTTCTATTTGCTGTGGAAAGTCCAAATTACCTTCCATCAATATTCTAATTTCAAAACATGACAGTAGAGTTGTCTTTCCTTGTATACAAGATTAAAGCATGATTCAGATTCTGTTGGGCCTGGATATGGGCCTAACAACTAACCCAGCTTGTCACAAAGTAGAGGGTATTTTCGTAATAAAGGAAATATTCCACTCGAATTAGGGTTTTGTGTTATATATAAACTTTGCAATGGCGCTGCCATTTTCTTCTTCGTTGCTCAGAGATCTGTTTTGCAGTTGCATCCACTGTCTTCTCTTGCCCCCGGTATTTTCTCTCAACCCATATCTTCATATCAATGTCTTATCTCAAATTATTGTATTCTGATGTCGATGTGTTGATTTTCGTTCCGTTTTCTGTGCTGAGATTTGATAATGTGTTTTAGCAACTTTTTCATCTGTTTGTTATCCGAGAAAACGATGGTTTGTGCAATAGTAGCATTTTCTGATGCCTAGATCCATTTGTGTTTGTCAATTTTAACCCCCTTTTTCCGATTTGATGAGTTAAGTAATTGTTCAATATTTAGGGTTTTGTAGCTTGGTTCTGTTAGTTACTGCTCATTGTATTTGGATGTATATGGTGCCTGGGTTTTCTAATCCTTATCAATGAGTAGATGGTATTTGTGATGTCTAATTTGTTTGTGTGTGGAACAGGTGTAGTGTGATTTCATAGTTAAGTAATCAAGATGCAGAATGATGAGGGACAGAACATGGATCTTTACATCCCCAGGAAATGGTATGTTTCTCATGATGTTTTGTTTTTAGAGTGTCATATCCTTGAAACTGCCAATCTTATGTGTGGAGTTGAATGCTTGTGCAGCTCTGCCACAAACAGGCTGATTACCTCAAAGGATCATGCCTCTGTGCAGCTCAACATTGGACATGTTGATGAGAATGGCCTCTACACTGGTCAATATACCACCTTTGCCCTTTGTGGTTTTGTCCGTGCTCAGGTATTTTTCCTAAACACTACTTTACTGTTCCTCAATATTAAATTTTGGCATGGTTTCATTTTTGACATTGATAATTTTGCCATTACGGAGCTGACCTACATTCATGTTTTGAGATGATCTGATTGTTGTTTATTTGTAGGGTGATGCTGACAGTGCTGTGGACCGTCTTTGGCAGAAGAAGCGGGTTGAGGTTCGTCAATAGTGTGCGACTTCAACTACTTTGGTTCCTACTTAAGTTTTGTGCTTTGTTAGACAATGGCTATTCCTTGTCTCTTTTGAACTAAATTGTGTTCGTTTACTTTATGAATTAAGAAGCTACAATTCTAATGGATCACCAAAATTTATGTTCATTTTTGTTCTGATTGGAATTTTATGAGACCTGTAGTTTTTCTAATTGCATTTTCACAACTTGTCTTTGAATTGGAAGGGGAGGCTTTGATGTGTTGTGCCTAAACAATATGTCCCAGTTTGTGTTTACATTGAATTACATTTACTTGCAACTCTTCCCGGTGCTCATAATCAGTTTTTGGGTTCTTTTATGGTTATGTACTTGCTAAGTCCTTCCTTTTTTATAGTGAGTAATGAGGTAAAATTTTACCTGATCTATTAGTGCATTTTATTATACACGTTTGTTACAAGTGCCATTTAGGTCAAAAGAGAAATTTAGGTATTAAACGAATGTATAATAAAGAGAAATCTAGGTTGTAAACCAATGTTGTACTCTATAATTACACTAATTATTTAATCAGGGTTATCGTCCTATCTTATCATCATAATAACCACTAGTAACTACGATTAGAGTCGATATTATCAATTTTACGACTGATATATAACAATGAGATCCAACTTATTTATTAAACTAGCTCTATATTTAACTTGAATACAACTTAAGTTTTTTTATCCCTTTTTTGCTTTTAATATATTTTATTGCTGATAAAAAACAACCTCAATATTTATAGCTTGCCTGATTTGTTTCACTCAATGATATTATATGTTTAATAATTTACCGAAGTGAAAATAAATGTTTATCTTGAATTTTTATTAATATTCATAATAATTTTTTAATATATACGTCTAAAAATGTATTGAATTTGTGAAAAATCAAATGGTTGATATGATTAGTTCTTATACCAAATTGTATTGTAGACTAGTTTGCGAGAGAAATTAAGTTGAATCATCTACGCATCATAATTTTTTTGAACTTTACTTTGGCTGGCCCGTTAACAGCCCAAAGTAGAGCGGGTCTGATATATTAAAAACTGCACGGGTTCGCATTTGAATTGGTTGACGACCCGCGTCATCCGCCTAAATTTTCACAATAATATATAACTTCAAAAACGAAAATTTTAATTTCATATTAGGCCTAATACTCATTAAAACAATATATATTCATCGTAAGTGTTTTTGATAATTGGAGCAGTAAAAGTGAGAAGACTCAAACTTAGTAGAGAAAAAAACTCTTTGAAAAAGGAAAATCGGTGGTCACTAGTCACCAAGTTCAGTTTGTGGATGTGTAAGTTGTGTAGTGTGGGCGGACCGGTTAACCATGGTTTTGATGTATTTAACCCGCAACCCGCCCATTCTCGTGCGGGTCAGAGCTTTTTCATCCGTAACCCACCCTTGAACCCGCGGGTGAATCCTAACGAGCCGCAGGCTAATTCGGGTGGACGGTTGGGCTGATTTTTAGAATATGAACACTCCTACCCCAACCATGTATTTCATCACTCGTCCTTTCTTTTCTTTCAGAGTGCATTAGTCAGTAATATTTTGCCCTTATACATCTTTCCTAAACTTGGATGAAGCAATGAAGGACGAGAGAATTTGAATACATCATAAGGGTATCAAAATCTTAGAAAATTGAAGACTCGTTAGAATTGATGTCAAGTTTTTTTCAATGATCCTATTTTTAAGGAAAAAAATATAAAGAGACAGAATTGGGCCAATTAACATTGAAGATGGCTTATAATAGATAGAAGGAATCAGGTTCTTGATACATATGACGTGATCGTCAAGAAGTCTTCTTATAATTGTTTGTTTTTGGAAAAACTCCTCCTTCTCTGTATTTTTGAAAAAAATTTCCCACTCATGTTCAAATTTGCACGATATGTGCAAATCTGTGAAAAGTAACGGACGTACCACTTAAGTGTTGGACATTTGAGTTAGCACGTTTAGGGTGGGCATGGGGTCTAGAACCGGATCGAATCGCACTGCATGGCTCTCTATTTTAAGAACCAGAACCGAAACCATTTCCTACGGTTTTCAATTCCTCGATCCTGGTTACGGTTACGGTTCTGTTCGGATTTGGTTTCTGATTTCTTTGCCAAAGTGTCCACCCCTAAACATGTTTGAATTACCACTTAAATGACACTTTCATTAATTTTCACGAATTTGTATAGACAATGCAAAAATAAACATGAGTAAGGGAGAGATTTTACAAAAATGAACACAAGTGAGAGAAAGTTTGTGAAAAAAAAAATTATTATACGGAGAATTTTTGCAATTTCCCCATACATTATATATGCAATTGCAATACCACAAATTCATACAAAAAGTATGCTTATGGATTGTTATCCTCTTGTCAATGATTTTAATCCCTTTCATTTTGTCAAAGCCAAGTGACATTTTTTTATCGGCAAGCCAAGTGATATTTGTAGGCCACTAATTATAAAAGTAAATGACAAATGATACTATTATGAACATAATAGATGACATATAAGAATTGTACTGAACACGTCTACAAGACTGAGGTTGTAGATTGCATGAAAGAACGTCCGAGTCCAGCTGATCATTGTTTTCTTAAGACAATATTGCTCCTTCTGTGGCACTTGAAGGATTAACGAGCAATTAACTCTCAAGATAAAACGAAATCACCACTAACGAGTGCTACGAATAGTGGAGATTGACGAACTAACGATTGATATGTATATAAGATGTGGAGAGAAGATGATGAGAAGAAGATGATTTTCATATCAATTTCAATCCTTTACATAGGAGAGATGGTACCGTTTCGGACAGACACAACCGTTCGTAACATGTATCTTTTGGAAAGGTTGCGACCCTTCAACCAAAAGGTGCTTTTTTTAAACGCCAAATACATTGAATGGTTGAAATGAAAATATGTATCCATTGAATGAAAATATTATATAGATTCAATGGTTGGAATGATGATAAAATCTCATTCAAATTATATAGTTTCCAACAATATTTGTCGAAAAAAGTTAGCGAGCACGTGGTGGAGCGTGAAGGAGATATAATACTTCTTTTCATATTTCAAATTAGTTATGTTTTATCTAATGTCAAATATATGATTTATTCCTTTTTTTACATAAAAGATAAAGGATATAAAACAAATGGGTAATATCGTAAAAGTGCATTGAACTATACCCCAATATCAAGGAGGTGCACTTAAGTTAACTTTAATCTTCTGTGGTGACTTAACTTCTACTTTTGTCTTACGTTACTACACGGTGGTAAATTTCGTTAGATTTGAATTAATTTTAAATAATTGTAAAAAGAATAAAAATATCCCTTTATGATTATTAAATTTTCAAACTCACGTCATTCATCCCTCTCCTCTCTTACATCTTCTCCGACTCCATTTTTTTGGCGAAAACCATCGAAACCTCTCTTCTTCTTTCTCATCCATCTCTCTCGCTACCTATAAGGTATTTTAATAAAGTGAACACAAATTAAAGAGGAAGATTCGCAGGAAAAAAGCATAAACATAAATTAAAAAGGGAATTGGCAGAGTGAACCCTGATAAAGTTGTTGAAGACAAGGTAAGTGGAGAACTGACAACGATTTTTTGATATGTACCAATTTGGAAGTCTTGGAGCCCAAGATTTGGACCAATTTTTCGATCATGACAGTTAAATTTGACGGTGGTCACGAGCCTCTTGAACGAGATATGGTGGAACACGAAGTAGCGTGGAAGTTGATGAAGAGGCAACGGTGGTTCTCGTCAGAGGTGAGAAGGTAGGCGCAGTGTGACGACCCGAGAGCTTCCCCTTAGCTTTTCGTGGTACGTCCGACACTTAGGTGATTAGCACTACTTGTGAACGACCTAAGTCAGCCTTGATCCTACACGAAACAATGTAAGAACAAGAGGAAAGCAAGAAAACCCGAAAGAAAGGGAAGGAAACTTGAGAACACGAGAGAAAGATGTGTAAGAGCTCCTTGTATTACACGTGGATGTGTTTACAATGCTTGAGTGGTTTGGCCAAATGGCACTACCCCTATTTATACTAGTCCTCTACCCGAATGGACGGTTAGGATTAATTTTTACATGTCACTATAGACGGCTAAGATTGAGCCTCTAGATTTCTTTACAAAAATATCCTAAATAAAATATTCATATTTATCTAAATATCTTGGGTAGCTTGCTTGGCAAGTTTCGGGCAATTTGGGCAATTCGGGCGGGAAGAATCTAGAGAACTCTTCAAGATTCATGTGGGTTTGGGCCAATTGGCTTGGGCCATTTTAGGCCCATTAGCTTGGGCTGCCACATTCTCCCCCACCTAATCCGGCGACGTCCTCTTCACGAAGTCTCCACGAAATTGTCGGATTTTATCTTCAAATTGTCAAAGGTCCGCTGCAGGCTCCCAACTCGTCTCGCTGTCAGGAAGGTCCTTCCATTTTACCAAATACTCCGTGTATACTGGAACACCCCTCCTCGAGACTTTCCGTTCGGCTAACACTTCGTCCACTTGCTTTTCGTGAGAGATGAACGTTGCCGGCGGTGCCCTCTTGTTTGTTCCTCGGTCCGGATCTTCGTTGTCTCCATAATAGGGCTTGAGATTGCTCACGTGGAAGACCGGATGTATTCTAAGTTGAGGTGACAACTCAACTTTGTAAGCTACATTTCCCACCTTTTTAAGGATTGGGAATGGCCCATCATATCTCCGAAGAAGTCCCTTGTGCAGCGGTCGTGTGGTCTTTAGTTGGTTGCTTTGAAATTTCACCATGACCAAGTCGCCGACTCGAAATTCTCTCGGTGTTCGCCTTTCGTCAGCCCACTTCTTCATCTTTTTAGCGGTCTTATCAAGGTAAGAGTGTGCTACTGCGGCCTGCTCGTGCCACTCCTGAGCAGTCTTGAAGGCAATCGGACTACTACCCACATATCCCGATTCTAGCGTGTGCGGAGTAAGTGGTTGCTGCCGGTTGCAAGTTCGAAAGGACTCTTGTTTGTTGACTCGCTCTGCTGCAAGTTATACAAAAATTGTGCAATATCAAGGATTTTGGCCCAATCCTTTTGATTTGCACTGACGAAGTGCCTCAAGTAGAGCTCTAATAGTCCATTCACCCTCTCCGTTTGGCCATCGGTTTGGGGATGGAAGCTTGTCGAGAAGCATAGCTCGAATCCCATAAGACGAAAGAGCTCGGTCCAAAACTTACCCGTGAAGCGAGGATCCCGATCGCTTATGATGGAACGTGGAAGCCCCCAGTACTTCACGACATGCTTGAAGAAGAGTTTTGCTGCCATTTCCGCTTTGCAATCCTTTGGTGCAGGAATGAATGTGCCATACTTTGAGAATCTGTCCACGACCACGAGTATCTTGCCACATCCCTCTGATATTGGTAGCCCCACGATGAAGTCCATACTTATACTTTCCCATGGACGGGAAGGAATGGGAAGCGGCTCTAGCAATCCAGCAGGTAGTCGATTCTCTGCTTTGTCTTGTTGGCACACCAAACACGTCTTCACATACTGCTCGACTTCATCCCGCATTTGTGGCCAGTAGTAGTGTGCCTCTAATAATGCCCGCGTTTGTCGTTGACCCAGATGTCCTGCCCACATCGTATCATGACACTCCTTTAGTAGATTCCTCCGCAGGTTGCCCCATTTTGGAACAAAGATCCGTCGTTTCTTGGTTAGGAGTAGACCATCCTCTATCCAGAACTCGCGGGTCTTCCCTTTTCTAGCAAGCTCCATGAGTTGACGTGTTACTACATCGTGTTGGAGCCCCTCCTTAATTAAATTGAGCAGCTCTCCCTCGAGTCGAGTAATAGCCGCAAACTCCGCTTTTCGGCTAAGAGCGTCTGCCACTGTGTTGGCTTTGCCTGGCTTGTACTCCAAGCTGTAGTCGAACTCCGCAAGAAAGTCTTGCCAGCGGGCTTGCTTAGGAGACAACTTCTTTTGCGATTGGAAGTAGCTCGTGGCAACGTCGTCAGTCTTCACCACGAACTTGCTGCCCAATAAGTAGTGACGCCATGTCCGCAAACAATGCACGATAGCGGACATCTCTTTTTCTTGCACCGTGTAGCGCCGCTCCGTATCATTGAGCTTCCTGCTCTCGTATGCAATGGGATGTCAGTCTTGCATGAGTACTCCACCAATGGTGTAGTCCGACGCGTCCGTGTGCACCTCAAATACTTTCTCGTAGTCTGGCAACACCATGACCGGCTCCTTCACGACTGCTTCCTTAAGCTTCTCAAAGGCATTCTGACATTCGTCATTCCATACCCACGGCTTATTCTTCTTCAACATATCCGTGAGTGGTGCTGCGATGGAGGAGTATCCCACGATAAACCGCCGGTAGTAGTTGACGAGTCCGAGAAAAGACCGCAACTCTGGAACTTTTGTTGGCGGTTCCCAATCTACAATCACCTTGATCTTGTCCGGGTCCATGTGTAGTTGCCCTTCCTTGATAATATGTCCAAGGAAGTGGACTTCCTCCTCCGCAAATGAGCACTTCTCCTTCTTCACGTAGAGATTGTTCTTCTGCAAGGCCTTGAAGACAGTTCGTAAGTGTTGTACGTGGTCTTCCAGAGTGTTGCTATAGATGACGATGTCGTCTAAGTACACCACCACGAACCGGTCTAAGTACGGATGGATGACTTTGTTCATAAGCGTGCAGAAGGTTGGAGGGGCATTTGTGAGTCCGAATGGCATTACTAGGAACTCATATGAGCCATAGCGGGTCACACGTGCGGTCTTCGGCTCATCTCCCTCTGCTATTCTCACTTGGTAGTACCCAGATCGAAGATCTAGTTTCGTAAAATACTTGGCTTGCCCAAGGTGATCAAATAGGTCAGCAATTAAAGGGATAGGATACTTGTTTTTTATGGTTACCTTATTAAGTGCCCAATAATCGATGCACAAGCGTAATGAACCATCCTTTTTCTTCTGAAAGAGCACGGGTGCACCGAAAGGGGCCTTAGACGGACGGATGTATCCGGCATCTAGCAGCTCCTTAAGTTGCTTTTGGAGTTCCTCCAATTCCGGTGGAGCCATGCGGTACGGTGCTCTTGCCGGTGGTTTGGCACCAGGCTCCAATTCAATCTTGTGATCCACCTCCCTCCGTGGAGGTAGTCTTTTCGGTAGCTCAGGAGGCATGACGTCCTTGAACTCGATCAGTACTCCCTCGATCTCCTTTGGTATTGTAACATAATCCCTTAGAGGCTTCTCCTCCTTGAGAGTGGCCAGAAATGTGGGCTCTCCCTTATTGACGCCCTTCTTTACTTGCATGGCCGACAAAATCATAGAATTAATTTTAACTTGAAGAGAGGGAGTAGGTGTACCTCTCATGACGGTGGGTTGACTTCCTGAGAGTATTACGAAGACATTCTCGTGCGGAATTGAGAATGCATGATGCCTTCTCATGAACTCCATGCCGAGCACGATATCATAATCGTCGATCCTTGCCACCGTGAGATCGACCTTACCGCTCCAAGCGCCTACCCTTATGTCTTGATCATGGATGACGCCTTCTACTGGGATAGGATTCGAGTTGACAGTCTTGAGGGTGGTAGCACTCCTTTGCATCGTCAACCCGAGTCGTTCCGCCTTCCTCTTGCGGATGAAGTTGTTATTGGCGCCGGTATCGATCATGATGGACACTGTTTTCCCGTTGAGCTCTCCCTTCACATATAGGAGAGTCCTTTCCATAGGTGTCCCTTCCTTTGCTTGAACTTGTCTTCCCGTCCGCTTTGCCAATGCACTAAGACAAAGACTTCCCAAGTTGGCTTGCTCCTCCGCGACTTCCTCCACGGTCTCCTCCTCGAGCATGGCACTAAGTCTCGCACCCAATGTGGCCCATTACAGAGAAAACAGCTCCCTGGTGTGCGATCCTTCTTTTCGGTACTTCGTAGTGTTTTCCACGCAGGTTTGTTGTTGTTGCTCCTTTGGGATAACGTCTTGGGTGCTCCCCCACCGTTTCTTTGGTTATGGGGTTTGGCGGCATGGCTTGGACTCGCACTTGCCTTGGGATGTTTTGATCTTGACGGTTCGCCCCTCTCATTTTGATGGTATTCCATCAACGATTCTGCCACGGTGAGCGTCGTTGAGATGTCTCGCACTTCGCGCCGGTCCAATTCCGTCTGCGCCCATGGTTTAAGCCCAGCTGTAAAGTTGAATAACAAGTCCTCTTCTCCCATGTTGGGGATTTGGAGCATAAGCGCCGAGAACTCTTTCACATACTCACGAATGGAAGAGGTATGTTTCAACTCTCGCATTCGTAAGCGTGCATCGTGAACAGCGTGGGACGGAAAGAATTGACGCTTTAATTCGAATTTAAATTCATCCCAAGTTGTGATAGAGGGGTTACCTTGTTGTGCTTCTGCGTGTTTGCGCCTCCACCATATTGCCGCCGTGTCCGAAAGGTAAAGGACGACTGTGCGCAGTTTCGTCCTTTCGTCCATTACGTTCAGCGCCTCGAAGTATTGCTCCATGTGCCAAATGAAGTTGTCAATTTCCTTGGCATCGCGTTGTCCACCGTAGCTATTCGGTTTTGGAGCATCCACACGCGGAACCTCCCGCCCTTGCGCTCCCATCGCGCCGCTTGCAACCGCTCGCCGACATATGGCCCAGTCAGCTCGCGTCTCCTCCTGGCTAGCTCTTAGCTCTGCGACTTGTCTCTCGAGACTAGCTTGAATTTGATTAAGTGCCTCCATGAACTTTCCCTCAAGCACCACTTGCTCCCGACGGGAAGAGTCTCCAAGATCGCGAACGGTTTGGCGGATCTCCTCTATCTTGACATCCATAGATCCTTCGATCTCCTCCATGCCTTCACTAATGGCTTTAAGATCTACCCAATGATCACGCAGGTCTTGCTCAGCAGCATCCAGCCTGTCCTTCATCTCTCCCACGACAGCTTGAAGGTTGGCACCAATGGACTCTTGCGCGATATTTGCATCCCTCGACCTTCCCCGTGTCCGAACACTTGAATGCAGAGTGTCGCTTTGAGAAGTTGTGCTTCCAACGGCAATATCCGACATGCTTTCCTTGATCGTGTCCCTAACGACCAGGCTCTGATACCAACTGTGACGACCCGAGAGCTTCCCCTTAGCTTTTCGTGGTACGTCCGGCACTTAGGTGATTAGCACTACTTGTGCACGACCTAAGTCAGCCTTGATCCTACACGAAACAATGTAAGAACAAGAGGAAAGCAAGAAAACCCGAAAGAGAGGGAAGGAAACTTGAGAACACGAGAGAAAGATGTGTAAGAGCTCCTTGTATTACACGTGGATGTGTTTACAATGCTTGAGTGGTTTGGCCAAATGGCACTACCCCTATTTATACTAGTCCTCTACCCGAATGGACGGTTAGGATTAATTTTTACATGTCACTATAGACGGCTAGGATTGAGCCTCTAGATTTCTCTACAAAAATATCCTAAATAAAATATTCATACTTATCTAAATATCTTGGGTAGCTTGCTTGGCAAGTTTCGGGCAATTTGGGCAATTCGGGCGAGAAGAATCTAGAGAACTCTTCAAGATTCATATGGGTTTGGGCCAATTGGCTTGGGCCATTTTAGGCCCATTAGCTTGGGCTGCCACAACAATCAGGGTTGAGATTTTAGATTTGAAACCATCAATTGTCATAGGTTGCTCCGTTTTCTCCCCTCGCTAGCATGTCGTAATCGCAGGGTTCCGTCGATATTGGCTATCGATTTACCTTATTTCATTCTACCATTCATTCTCCGAATTTTCACTTTCATTTTAAATTTTAGTTATTATAATTTGTTTCCTTAAAAATTAAAAAGAAATAAATGGAAGTTGGAAGAGATGTAGGAGAGCAATAGTGTAGCATGGATTTGAAAGTTTAAAAACGAAATAAGAGAAATATTGTCATTTTATTATGACAATTAACAACTTGTAGTAACGTGAGACAAAATGAAAATTGAGTCACATATAAGAACAAAGTTAGACTGTAGTTCAGTACAATTTTATGATATTATTATAAGAAAAGTTCACTTACTTTTTTCATAATGAAAATTGAGTCACATATGAGAGCAAAGTTAACTTAAGTGCTCGTCTTTAATATTAGACCTTTCCTCATAATTTACACGATGTTCAGTGAAGATCTCATGTTTTACAAATCTTTCACTTAAGGACGAAGGTACTAGTTTTTGGTTTAAATATCTAAAATGCCCTCATATATCCATTAAATTAAAAAAAAAGGTGCCACTCTCTCCGTTATTTCTATTTTCTTTTATAATTTTTGTTTCTGCCATTTTCAAAAAGCCATAAGCCCTATTTTCTGAACCACCTTGCCCTCAAAATCAAAACCCTCCACCGCCGCGAACTTTGACAGCGCCGGGACCCTCCGCTCCTCCATATTTTCCGACAACCTCACAGCCCATCCCTTTCATTCTTGCAGCAGCAACAACAACATATTCACAAAATCAACAAACCCCCAGATCGATTTTGCAACCAACACCGATGATTAGTTCAGTTCATCACATCGATGGATCGATTCGAGAGAAACTCGTCAAAGTAAGTGATTGAGAGAAACGTCGTTCGGAGCCAGAACCCGAAAATCGACCTCGTTGTCGTCTTCGGAACCCAAATCAGGGTTCGATTCGAAGCAAACTCTGTCACCATCTTCTCCGCAGAGAAGGTCGTCGACTTTCATAGCTCGGCTTCTCTGTCTTCTTCTTCCACGAGCTGAACATTCACGAATCTGATCTACGGGAGATGTTAGGACGTGAATTTTTTTGGGGTTTTGGAACTATTGTTGATGTGAATTGAGTTTTTGATTAGGCGGGACAAGATTAATTTGAAGTGCTAAGAGGGTTTTATATATAAGGGGCATTTCTGCCATTTTCTAAAAAGTAGATTTTTTATTAAAACTAACCTCATCAGATCTAGATGAAACATTAATAAACTACTGGGACTATACATACCAACTTTATTTTGTAGAGGAGTTAAAATGAAAATTGAATAAAGTACGAAAGAGAAGCAAGTAAACTTTTCCATATTATTATCACCAATATATAAATGAGTAATCACAAATAAATATATTATTTTATACATGTAACTTATCTTTCATTCTTTTGTTATCTTAAGTATATATATAGGTAAGGTTCTTAAATAAGTCATTTTTCACTCGATTACACACACACATATATAAAATCCACTTTAGAAGTACCTTTAAATTTCAAATTTCTCACTAAAACTCAGTTAACTATTGGTTTATGATTTTTTATTTAAAATTTTGGATGAAAAGACTAAACTGCATTTAAGTATTTTTTAGTTATCAAAACATATAATTTAATTTGCCCACATTCCCTCCTACCTCTTACTCACTTTGTCCTCTCTCTCTCTAGCATTTGTGTAACACTCCAATTTAAATTTGTATCCCAATTATCACACAAAATCAATACGTAAGCAAAATCAACAAGCTATTACCACCAATTGTGTTATATTTTCTCTCTTTACCCAATTCAAAAATTATCTAATTAGGGATTTTAATCCTAGTATATTGGGAAATGTAGTTACGAAATTAAATTTGATGACAGGGTAGGTTATAATTCAACTATACTCGAGATAGTGTCGAGAATCGCTCTTCCCAAGCCTATCATAGTTGTGCTTGTCTGCCAAATTTTGAGAGTTTATGTAAGGAAAAAAATTGATGAGTTCGCCACAGGGTTTAGGGAGTTCTTCGAAGGGACGAATTCAGAGAGTTCCAAACCCGTCTATCACCACATCCTCCTCCACTACTACAATTAGTATTACAGAACCCATACGACCACCAATCTCATTCCTATTAAAATTCATTCTCTATTTTGTTGCTTTAGTTTTATCAACTGAATTAATTTTTATAGGAAAAATATTGCATTACTACACCTAGAATTAGAAGTTTTGCACTTAACTTTATTTAGATATTTTTTCTCTTAGGCATACCCTTTTTTTGAAAATTTGTCACCATTAAGTTTTTGCTAAATTTTGATATTGACAACTATTTTTACCCTATTTCTTCCCCCCCCCCCCCCCCCCCCCCCCTACTGCATGCACTAAGCATCTTCGCCTCCCCCCCCCTACTGCATGCACTAAGCATCTTCGCCTTTTTCATCACCCCTACCACCTTCTGTGAACTCGGTGGACAAAATTATTAGACAAGGACATTGCGGAGATGATATTCTTTCATGTGGTGAATGAGGCATGTCAGGTATTTTGACGATCTACTTTGATGAAATGGGGCTCAATATGGAGGGGGAATATTAGGTACTCGTGTGTTCAAAGATTACAAGGTACGATTAGTGTTTATATACACATTGGATCCCAATCAAGAACATTGACTCTTTCTGGATAAGGCCCCAGTCTCCCCATTAATCAATTCCAAGGAAACTACATAATAATGGTCATTATGTACACAACACGTGAAATCAAGCTTGATGCAATTTCAGGTGGCAACTCACTCGTTTTTATCAACTTTTGTTATTTTTTATGATAGCGTAACAAAATATTTTATTTGATTAGTTATGTGTTGAATTTTAGACATTTAGTATGCATGTGTTTACGAATAATATTTAAGGAATACCACCTAGAATTAGCCAAAAAATTTAAACTACCAAGCGTTGCTAAAAGTAAGTTTGTGTTGATAAACTTATACAACATGTCGGTCGATTATTCAAGTTATAACTTTTAATTATCCAAAGAAATTACTTTATTCATGATTTCTCATTCACTTATTGGTTGAAAATTATAGGGATAATTCCAGATATCACCCCCTTAAATATACCAAATCTCACCCAACACCCCTTAAAACCATTATTCTCACTAGCACCCCTTTAAAATGGGCAAAAATTTCAGTTGTCAAAAATTTATTGTAAAAAGACAAAAATACCCCTCTCCCTCACCACTCCCTCACCTCTGTCTCTCCTCCCTCCCTCCCTCCACCGTCGCCGGCAAGCCTCCCTCCGGTCAATCCCCTCCACCACCGCCACCTCGAACACCTCCACCGCCACCGTCAACCTCCTCTTCCTCCCCTCCTCCGCCCCCTCCATCTTCATACGCTCTTGTGTTGGAAGGCCATAACGGTGGACACGTGGCGGGAGGGGATTGACCAGAGGGAGGCTCGCCGACGATGGTGGAGGGAGGGTCCGGTGGGGTAATTTCGTTTCTGGAGAGATGAGGGAGTGGTGAGGGTGAGGGAAATGAGTATTTTTGTCTTTTTTCAATAAATTTTTGACAACTGAGATTTTTGCCCATTTTAAGGAGGTGCTAGTGAGAATAATAGTTTTATGGGGTTTAGGTGAAATTTTGTATATTTTAAGGGGTGATATTTGGAATTATCCCAAAATTATATGACATCTAAGGTGCCAAGGGAATATCAAAATGAGCTTCAAGTGGGTTATAGAATACATATGGTATATGCCATGGGATCAAATAAAAAATAGGAAAACTTTCTCATGATCCTTCTAAATTATACACGAATTTTTGTTAATTTTTTGAAAACTATATTATTTTTATGAAATGACGAAAATACCCTTTCCATTAAAAATAAAAACTAAAAACAAAAACGATGTTTAAAAATTATTTGTTAACTTTTTTATAAAAAAATTTAAAATTTTTTTTACTACTAACATAATTTTATTTTTTACTACAAAAAAATTAGAAAAATAGTTCAAAATCATTTTTCCATATTATTTTATTTTTTTTAATGAAAGGGTATTTTCATCATTTTATTAAAAATTTAACATAATTTTATAAAAGTTAACAAAAAAGGGTATAGGGAAATTTTGTTTTTATTTTTATAATTTTTTACAAAAACTTGGTTTTTTCGAAAAAAACATAATACTGAAATATTGTTTTTATTATTTTTTTTAAAAAAAATTAGAAAAAAATTCAAAATCATTTTTGTTTATTTATTTTAATGTAAGGGTTTTTCATCATTTCAAAAAAAATTAACATAATTTTTCAAATGCTAACAAAGAAAGATAAAGTGAATTTTTTTCAAATTTAGGAAATTTTACAAATTAATTTTAAAGTTAAAATAATTTAAAGTAAAACTTGTGTATAGCTAGAATTTCCCCTAAGAATATAGAGATTTCTGAAAAATAGCAGTTGGTGGTCGTTTTGTATTTTCCTTATGTCCACTTTATATTTGATGGAAAAAAGAAGACCATCTTTCAACTTTACTCTCCTGAAAGAAAAAATGAGTTGAGACCCACAGAATTTGCTTAATTTAATCACTCATGAATCAATTTCATGGAAAGGAGTTTGCCCGACAAGCCAAGTTTCGCTAATTCCTTACCCAACATTAAGAAGATAATTATATTTCAAATGCGTACCATCTTAAAATTTTGTTACTTTTTTTGTTGTCCATTTATTTAAATGAAACCTTTAAACTTAGGATCTATTTTCTGCAATACTAAAAAGGTTCTTTTACAGATGGGATGATTTTTAGATATTATAATTAAAATTAGGGTAAACTCTACATGACCCCCCTTAACTAAACGTGTGTCTCACATGTTCCATAACTACAAAATCAATCTGTGAGGTGTCTTAATTATCCAAAAATCCCACTTTACCTTTTTTTGCTGACTTTTTTCAAAATTCTGTTAAGTTTTTTGTGAAATGACGAAAATACCTTTGTATCTGAAAAATTAA
The DNA here is from genome assembly GCA_963920655.1 of Geranium rotundifolium. Classification (NCBI taxonomy): domain Eukaryota; kingdom Viridiplantae; phylum Streptophyta; class Magnoliopsida; order Geraniales; family Geraniaceae; genus Geranium; species Geranium rotundifolium. The sequence goes on along the minus strand of OY987316.1, from coordinate 16,305,838 downwards.
AATAAATAAATAAAAATGATTTTGAACTTTTTATTTATATTTTCTCGTTGTACAAAATAAAGAATAAATATAATATTTTAGTATTAATTTTTTATTAAAAAAATTATTTATAAAAAAAACGATGTTTGAAAGTAAATTTTTATTTTTAAATTTTTTTTATAAATTTTTTTTTTTAATTATTTTTACTATTAACAAAATTTTATTCTTTATTTTGTACAATGAGAAAATTAGAAAAAAAGTTTAAAATCATTTTTATTTATTTATTTGAATTTTTCAGATATAAGGGTATTTTTGTCATTTTACAAAAACTTAACAGATATTTGAAAAAAGTCAACAAAAAAAGAAAAGTGAGATTTTTGAATAGTTAAGGCACCTCACATATTGATTTTGTAGTTAAGGGTGGACATGTGAGACACACGTATAGTTAAGGGGGGTCATGTAGAATTTACCCTTAAAATTAAAATAAACTGGTAAGAAACACGACCTGGGTGCTACTAATAAAAATTCTTTATATAAATTAAAGATGTGAAATCATGTTTTAATTTAATTTCAAAACAATTTTAAAGTCACAAATCATGAAAAATTAGTACAATAGCATTAAGAAAATAATGCATTCAAATAATCTCAACACACATGCTCCGGTTTGTCCGAACTCCCATCTCCGTTGATAAAACTCCACAACCAACGTTTACCTCAAACAAACATAGAATCGACTAGATTTATGCAAGAACTCTAAGCTCATATATTTTATTTTAGTTGTTTAGTCTGCAGTTGATTGGTAGTAGTGTGTTATTTCCCCTGAGTGTTGTCATTCATTAAGTACCATCCAATCCAATCCAATCCAATCCAATCCAATCCGATCTATCTACTTTACACGCTAAAAGAGAGATAAAAACAACAAACCAATCGACCAACCTCAAAAGACTAGAAAGTAACACCCACTCACTATTGTATATTGTACTGCCTCTCTACATATATTACAAAACTACCCCCACCACTCACACGAGCTGTGTCACATCACATGATTGAGCACCCATTCGGATTCTCGTCGCTGAACAACTCGAACGATTCCGACTCGCCCGGCTGCATGTACGCGTGCGAGTACTGCTGCGCCGGCGCAGCGTAGTGCGATGTACCGTAGCTGCTGCTAGGATGCGCCGTGTTGTAACTCACCGCGTACACCGGGGGTGCATAGTAATCTCCACGTGGAGGGCTGTGTACCGGACCGCGAGTGTAATGATGGCGCGGTGAACCGGATATCACCGGTTGATCTCCCTCAGCAGCGCCGTTGGTGTCCTTCCCTTTCTTTTCAACCGCAGTTTTCTCGGGCGGCGGCGACTGGGTACCGGCGGCGAAGGTCACTTGGGGTTTGGGCTCCTCAACCGTCACTTGCGAAGCTCCGTTGGTTTTGGTTTCGGTCTCTTTTTCCTCGTGAGGTGGGTCAGTGTTGTTGCTCTGTTTCTCTTTGCCCTTGCTCTGCTTTTTGTCTTTGAGCTCGGGCCAGAGCTCCGCGTGCTTGCCAGTCTTTGCTATGAGTTTCTTGATCAAAGTGTCTGCGTCCACGTTCCCGGTAACGGTACATTTTTGCTGCTTCAAATCAATATCTGAAGAGTAAACACCTGCAAGTCGAATGCTCAAAACAAAAGAGAAAGCAGAGGGCCGGATGCTGAACGTGTATGTAACAGCTATACATTACCATCAATGTTTTGAAGGATTTTCATGACTTTGTTCTTGCAGCCTTGGCAGTGAACTGAAACTCTAAGAACCCATGTCTGGAAACAAACAGAGAAGCTATTTTCACAAGTCCCCAAAGAAAGAAACAAGTTTGGGCTTTACATAATAACCTTGTACTTGAGAGGAGGATCTGAGGCTGCCTCACCCTCCTCCAAACTAGAAGCTTCCACTGGTATTTTGGGTTCGGTGGCTGTGGCTGCCATCAGAAAACAGAGGTTGCAGAAATGTTTGCAAGTGATAGATTTGTTGTGTGAGGGAGAGAAATGGAATTGCGGCCTACTTCAGGGTTTTGGTGGTTCATTGGAGCAGAGTGGAGTCTTAGTGTATTGTTTTCTAGTAGTGGGCAGCTGCCAATCATTTTCTATTTGATGATAAGCTTTAACACAATTTGTAAAATTGGGATGTGCGAGTTGAGCTTATATACACTCGATTTATTTAACTTATGTGGGATTAAATTAAATCTTTTCTCTCATGCTTTATGTATGCGTAAAGTTTATTTTCCTTTCAAACTCGTGTATGCATGAGTTTTTACTTCAACATTTCTCCTCACGGATAGGCTTGTCTACACATGGGCCATAGCAAGACCAGACTTCTGCATATGAGCCGGAGTTCACAGGGGGAGCAGGCACGAGGATCCGACAGACAGGCTCAAATCAACCCCGCTCTGATATCATCTAAAATTGGATTGTACAATTTCTTTTTTTTTTCTCTACTGTTATTTTTAAACCATAGCAACCCACGTGGAACGTTGTTATGAAGAAAAAAAATGCACTTAGCAAAGACAATGCAAATGAATGTTGCCCTATCATAATAACAACACTCATAGCCATGAGCGGATCTAGGGGGAGCAAGAAGGTCGCTGAGAAGTCGGAATTTTTTGGGTAATGACAGTTGACTACACCCAACTATGTCACGTTTCAAATTTAATACCCCAACTTCCAGATTTTCATTTGGGATACCCAAAGATTAAATAAGCGACACTTAGCCCAACTTCTGTTAAATCTAACTGATTTCGTTTGTCAAAAAGTCTAAAATGCCCTCAATGGTTTTGGTCTGTTAAACCAGTCTGACTGGTTTAATTGATAATATTATAAAATGACTATTTTGCCCCCGATTGAATAACCAATTTAACTAATGGGTTGAGGGCAAAATTGACTTTTCAATTACACAAATAATAATTATAATTCTTTAATAATTATATATATATATAATATCATTAATTAATAAACATTATACTAATTAAACCCTAATTAACCTAAATCTTCTTCAGCCTCCCCTCGACGGCCGCCCCGTCTCCGGCCGCAACTCCGACCATCCTTATCTCTGGCCGCAAGCCTCGTCGACGGCTACGAGGCGGCTACGCGGCAGATCTGGGTTCGACCTCGACGACTCCTCGTCTCCTCCGTCGCGAACCAGAGGAGCACAGATCTGGCGACCTCGACGGCTACGCAGATTTGAGGCCGAACCTCGGCGCAAGCAGATATGGGTTTCGAAACTTTGTCTGCGCTGAGGTTAAGCCTCGCCTGCGCCGAGATCTGCCTCGCCTGCGCCGAGGTTCGGCCTCGAATACGCGTAGCCGTCGAGGTCGCCGAGAGCCTCGCGACACTGAAATTTACAGAGAGCGACGGCGCCGGTCGGAGTCGCGTCCCACCTTCGTTTCTGAGGGTTTAAGAAAGGGCTGTCCAACGCCCTCCATCTGAGCCCGAAGTGCGACGGCGGTCGGAGGTGGCTGTCGGAGCAGGCGGCTGGAGACGGGAGTGGCGGCCGGAGACGGGAGTGGTGGTCGGAGACAGGTGTGGTGGTCGGAGGCGGCGGCAGAGGCTGAGCAGGCGGAGGAGGATTTAGGTTAATTAGGATTTCATTACTATAATTAATTAGGTTTTTAATTTATTAATGATTATATAATCAATTATTTAATTAATAATAATGATTAATAGTAATAATAATAATAATAATATAAATAATGGTTATATATTTATTTAATTACTAAAGAATTATAATTATTATTTGTGTAAGTGGAAAATCCAATTTGTCCTCAATTTATGAGTTAGTGTGAGTATTCAATTAGGGGTAAAATAGTCATTTCATAATCATACCAATTGAACCAATCAGACTGGTTTAACAGACCAAAACCATTGAGGGAATTTTAGACTTTTTGGCATACCAAATCAGTTAGATTTAACAGACGTTGGGTTAAGTGTCGCTTATTTTATCTTTGGGTATCCCAAATGAAAATCTAGAAGTTGAGGTATTAAATTTGAAACGTGACATATTTGGGTGTAGTCAACTGTCATTACCCCAAATTTTTTAATGCAAACTTTGTTCGAAAATTACATTTGCTCCCCGTGAACTGTATTGTATTTACATATTGTCTATAATTTACATAACAGCTAGTTGAACCAGTGGCAAGAATATAGCCTTTGTAACCTTCAGGTCGTGGGTTTGTATTTAAATATTAATAAATTATGATTTTAAAATAAAGAAGGATAATAATTTATACAATTAATTTGTTATAATTTATATTCATTGTTTATTTATGTAAGCATTTTTTGGTTTAATTTTATATATACACGAGAGTTAAATTCGAACTCAACTAAAATATAAATAATCAAGCTCGAATTTTTATATCTATTTAGTAATTATTTTATTATTAAAATTTTAGTATAAATTTACCCTCTTTAAAAAAATTCTAGATATGTCGATGCGCATAACATGTGGATTGCCATAGATTTAGTGTGCAAATAAATATTTTTTTCTATTATCGGAGATCTCGAACAGGTTGCACTGGAGAATATCCTCGTATATGTCGAAAAAGTTAACAATCGACGGCGACGATATTCTCCGTTTCGATCAGCTGGACCCTTAGAGGAATGTCGAGATGACAACATTGGGGATATACCCAAATAGACTAAATTGCATTTCAACCGTTAACTAGTCAAACATTTAAAAATATAACTCTTTTATCATCATTAAGATTTGCACAAATTCCTTATTGAAGTGTATACAATTAAGCATCATCATATTCAATTCCATATCTTGTTTTGCTTACACAAGATTCGTGAAGTTTTTTTTTTCTCTTTTTATTTGGATCAATTTGTGATTTTGTGTTAGCCGATAAGAAGAATAGCCGATAAGAAGAATGGTGAAAATATTTACATGTTTACAAATTTTGATTTGTTTTAGATTATTCGGGGAACTATAATACTTTGTTTAGTTAACTCGGTACGTAGACTTGAACACTCTAGGCCAGTGCGATCTAATCCTATGAGTTGGGTACTCGTCCAGTTACAAAATGCACACTCTAATAGTTTAACATAATGACCCTTTGTTTTCTTATTTTTCTATTTTATTACATTTTGGGTCATTCTTAATGCAAATTGTTTTCAAGCTTGAGTACGAGGGTTCAAATTTGAAAAATAAGTCTCACACCTTCATCGCAAAATGTTGTTATTCATATAATCATTTCTTATTCAAGTAGTGATTAACCGTGTGAGTTTAAGGACCTGCTAGCAATTTAAATTGGGATAATTGCGTATGAGTAGGTTTCACAAAACACATTTCTCACAATAATACATATAATATTTTTTTATTTTGTCATTTCATTCCAAATTTATATTCTTGCATATAAGTACATATAGTTTTATATTTTAACACACGCATTCATAGATAAATTCAATTTTAGCTTTGAACGTGCATTTTTTAGAAGAGTAAATATAAATATTTACTAAGATGGCATGAAAGTGAAAGTAGGATTATTGACGTGCAAAATGTGTTTATAGATATGTGCACCTCAATTGCAATTATAAACTTATTTTTGTACTCGTACGTACAAACCTGTCCGTTCGAGTCTGTAATCATGGGTGAATTTCGTTCTAATTACCGGTGTGACTGGTTTCCTATAATATTAATAGTCAAATTGGTATTTCATAATTCATAGGGTGGGGCTGGGCAGAAGAGGGAAAGATAGGGCTGTAGAGTGATAAATCGAGAGAGATAGAGAGTAGCTTACAGCTACAAAACTAGACTGTATTGAACCATCACAAACAGCTATGCTATGCTATGCCTAAAGGTTAAAGTAGTGGAAAGGGACAGTTCTTCACCAAAACATAATACATACTTGTGCTTAATTTACTGCTTTGTTGTACTCTGCAACACATTTGGGGATAAAGTTCATTCTTTATTACTTTTAGGGAAAATTCCACTTAAATCTCCTCAATTTGGTCGAGTGTCACTTAACTCCTCTTAACTTCAAAATTTACTTGTGAAGTCCCTTAAGTTTGAAAAAAGTTCATTTTACTCTTTTCAATTAATTTAAAAAAAAATTCTATTAACTTTTTTAAGAAATGACAAAAATACCCCTTTATTAAAAAAATATAATAAATTAATAAAAATGATTTTTGAATTTTCTTATACAATGTTTTCATTGTGTAAAATAAAAAATAAAATTATGGTAGTAGCAAAAATGATTTTGAAAAAGTTTTTTTTATAAAATTTTAGAGTAATGACAGTTGACTACGCCAAACTATGTCATGTTTCAAATTTAATACTCTAACTTTCAAATTTTCATTTAGGATACCCAAAGGTTAAATAAGCGACACTTAGCCCAACTTCTGTTAAATCTAATTGAATTAGTTTGTTAAAATGTCTAAAATGCCCTCAATAATTTTGATTTGAAATATAAATGGTATGATCAATTCAAAACCGGTCTAACCGGTTCAAATTGTTTTTATTACTTTTATTTAATAAATAGTAATTAAAATTTTAATAGAGTGTGAAATGTCTAAAATACTCTTACATATTCATCAATTTTTTTTAAAATGCCATTTATTACATGTACTGATATTAAAGTATGAAACGTCTTCAAAACATTGAGATCCAATTTATAAATTTATTACTGAATTCAGCTCATATCAAATTTAATTCGGTTTCTAATTTAATTCAGTTTCTAATTTAATTCAATTTTTATATTCCTCTTCTTCTTCTCCACAGAACCAGAACCATAACACCATCACTTCCTCCTCCAAATCTCCACCACCGCATCGTCCGCGTCCACAGCCCCCCCCCCCCCCCCGAAGCCCCGGACCTCCTTGTTTGTCCCCTCGAACCCCCCTCTGGCGAACCGCAACCTTTACCAGACCTTCCGGCGCCACCCCCATCCTCACCAACCGCCTTGGCCTCTGGTTCGAATACGCTCACCTCATCCTCGCCCTTGTCCAGGAGGGCTTCACTCCCTCCTTCTTCGAGAAGGCCACTAGCATCTTCTCCATCGAGCGGAACCGTCTCGTCGTCGCCGCTAGGGTCCACGACTCCCTCCTCGAGTCCTCCATCGACACCGGCGGCGTCGAGCTCCTCTACAAGATCCGCCTCCTCTCCGCCACCCAGCGCGTCGCCGCCGCCAGGTTCCTCGTCGAGAACCGCCACGACGCTAAGAAGGATGAGGAGCTTGCGAGGTCGATGAGCACTGCCTCGCCTTCATGTACCTCTGGCAGGCTTTAGAACACAAGAACCCCTCCGATCTGGCTCTGGAGGCGGTGCAGTCGGACAATGGCAGGTCTGTAATTAACGACCAGCTCGAGGGTAAAGACGAACCCCAGGCCGTCGAGGTCGAGGATGCGATTAAAGAACCGGTGGTGAGGCTCAAGATCAGGGAGGTCTCGGAGGCGATGACTGTCTCGGTGCTTCCTGTCTGCAGATCCGAGGCGCTCGAGATCGAGCTACTCGAGGCTCCTTCACAGTCCAGGAGCGTGGGAGAGTTCAACATCGTCGTCTCCGACAAAGGGTGGAACAGGTGGGTGGCGCTGCCGGGATGGGAGCCGGTGGTGGCACTGAGGGACTCGGGCATTGTCGTCTCCTTCCCGGACGCGAGGTTGTTGCCGTGGAAGGTGAACATGTGGTACAAGGAGGTTAGGTCTGAGATTGTGAAGAAGAAAGATTTAGTTTGTGAAGAAGAAGAGGTAAGATGTGGATAAGGTATGAGATTGCGAGAAGAGATAATATGAGATGAGAGAGAGCATGAGAATACAAAAGTAATTTTGTTACTTATTTTAATTTGATTAACATTTTTAATTGGTTTAATTTAAAAGACAACCATACCCCTTTACACATAGGTTTTAATTTGAACCGGTTAGACCGGTCTGATTTCAAACAAAATCATTGAGGGCATTTTAGACTTTTTAACAAAACAATTCAGTTAGATTTAACAGAAGTTGAGCTAAGTGTCGCTTATTTAATCTTTAGGTATCCCAAATGAAAATTTGGAAGTTGGGGTATTAAATTTGAAACGTGACATAGTTGGGTGTAGCCAACTGTCATTACCCCTAATTTTTTTTTAAAAATTTAAAATGATTTTTAAACATCGTTTTTTATTTTTAAATTTTTATAAATTTAATGCTAAAATATTTTTTTTATTCCTTGTTTTTGTAAAAAAAAATAGGAAAACAAAAGGTTCAAAATCATTTTCATTATAATTTATAAATTTTTTAATGAAAGGGTATTTTTGTCATTTCACAAAAAAGTTAACAGAACTTTCAGAAAAGTTAACTGAAAAGGGTAAAGTGGGACTTTTGCAAACATAGGGGACTCCACAGGTGATTTTTAACTTTAAAAAGGGGCTAAGAGAAACTCAGCCAAATCTAGGAGTGGCTAAGTGAAATTTTCCCTCACTTTTAATACCAAATACCAATGGTTCAATTCATTTCTCCAACCAACAATAATCCGCCCATTACACTGATATATAAGGTTATATACTCCGCCTAATGCAGTACTTTTCGTTCAAAAGAACAACTAGAAATACAGACTGAAAAGGTTGTCCATATAATAGAATAGCCAAATTGAAGTTTTAATCTCTAGATATTTACGTCATGAGTAAGGTTGTGGAACTCGAATCACAAATATATATCGGTACAAAAAAGAAGATTTTGCAAACTTAGAGAGTTCGCGTGAAGATTGCAGCAAAAAAGAGCGGAGTCGTTACCTAAATGATGGTATTTATTAATGACAAAATAATTGATATTAACGGTTTACAATATTAAATTAGATTTAAACCTGATTAGACCAGAAATAATTGTTTTGAACCAGATTAAATCATTCCACGATATCGATAACACTGGTTGTAAATGTCAACTTTAAGGATTGAACCCATGAACTCATACATAAAGTTCTAAACAATCACCACTGTGTTAAACAACTTCTATTGTTATGTTACACAACATAACATAATTGAAGGAGACATATCCAATTTTACGAGATAATTTTTATATGATTTTTTTCGAGTTGTCGGGCCCCTGACTCTAATTATCCGCCACTGACTCTAATCATCAATTTTTTTTTACTTTAGTAATCTTTGTTAATATTTTAGTATATTTCGTTAATATTTTCAAAACAGTGAAAAAAATATCCTTCATAAAAAAGTAAATGTTAATGTAACGAGAAATTATAATTATATTCGTGGTATAAATTAAATTAAAGGGCATAATTCTTTTCATAAACCAAATAATAATAATAATAATAATAATAAATGAAATATACAAAATGGTTCATTCTTGATCAATGTGATCGTGGAATGTTGTATACTGTATCATCGGGCCTCTATACACAGTCTTCTCATGCATGATAAGAATCTAAAATGACTAGGGAGTCCATGATCCTTACTAGATATATACTTTTGTGCATCATGAAATCATTCTCCATTATATTCAAATCTGCTTCCATCTCTATCTTATGTCACACCCTGGAAATTTTTGTTACCCACAAACTCGCATCTGAGTTTGTAGAGCCTTCGCCCACCGATTCAAGAACGTAGTTACGATTATACGTTCTCGCAACTTTAAGATGATCAAGGTTCGTTCAACAACCGTCGGCCGTCTCCCCGGGTGATCGTGATCTTGTCCGACACTCGAGCACTACGTCTTCGACCGTCCGACGAATCCCCAACTTCCATTAGTCTGAACATAGGATGTCTGAATTATCCAAACAGCCCCAAAATCTCTCCCAGCGCCTTGATTGAGCGCCCGATGGCCGGCTCCAGGCAGATCGCGGGACCGAGCCGCCGCTGCCCATCGGTGGCACAACTCAGTTGCAGGCTGCCTCTGACATCGCTAGACGTTGGCGTCCCTACTAGCTCTACCGAATAGCTTCAGCCGTCACCTCCCAGACCTGCCAGACAACACCGGTCTGCACCGACCCATTCAGCGTCCAAGCCTGCCTCGCCGATGAAACCCGATTAGCCAATAGTCCATTGCTTGGTGGCTAAGAAATCTCACCTCATCATATATGATCTCAAGTGAATTATGAATAGTCCATTGCCTGGTAATTATGAATACATTTTAGTCCTAGTGAATTATGTTTCGAAATGGGCCGAGGTCGCTGCTCTAATCACTGGTGACGCAAAGGGCGTTTGTAAATTTTTAAGGAGAAATATATTTTCAAGATTCGGTACGCCATGGGAAATAATTAGTGATAGCGATCTCACTTTTGTAATAGATCTTTTCGAAAACTTTTAGCTAGCTATAGCTATGGGGTTGATCATAAGAAAGCAACGATGTATCACCCACAAACGAGTGGCCAAATGAAAGTAACTGATAGGGAATTGAAAGGTATTTTAGAAAAACGATTAGTTCCTCTAGGAAAGACTAGGCTTCTAAGCTCGATAATGTCTTATGGGCGTATCACACTGCTTTTAAAACTCTCATTGACATGTCCCCGTATAGATTAGTCTTTGGTAAAGTATGTCGTCTATCGGTTGAATTGGAACACAAAGCTTTTTAGGCTATTAAATTACTCAACTTTGATGCTCAATTGTGTGGTGAACGTAGATTGTTACAAATTAACAAGTTAAAAAAGTTTCGTGAAAATGTGTATGTTAGTGCAGAATTTTTACAAGAAAAAATAAAAAGACAGCACGATAGACGCATCATGTACAAAAAAAAATTTCAAAAGGCGACTGGGTCCTTTTATACAATTCCAAACTCAGCCTGCACGCAGGAAAGTTAGTATCAAGATGTTGTGGACCGTTCGACATATCAAGGGTACTACCACATGGACAAGGAACGATTGAATTATATGACAATCAAGAAAAGCCATTCTTAGCCAATGGGGCCAAAATAAAGCACTACTATGGAGGTGAGTGGGTCTAAGAAACCGTTGCCTTCATACTCTGCGAGCTAAAGTAACTCATCTCGGTATTCCATTTTATATCTCTCTACTTGTGTCCTTATGACACATTGAACTCGAAACTTTTTATTAATTTTTTGTGACGCACTAAGACAGTGCACCTTAAATGTGGGGTGTACTGCATTAGTTTATGTTTTGATTTATTTCTACTTTCATAATTATTGGCTTGAATTCTTCTAGTGCGTGATTTTTTTTATCTCTAGCTTTGCATGATTATTAATAATGAGTGATTGATTAGATTTTCAATTTAGTCATAACTAGGGTGTATCGCGCGGTTAGATTTACAAAGAAAATTTTAAAGATAATGTGTGTCATCTGACAGAGTAATATGACTTTGTTGGAACAGAGAAGACTTGTTTTGAGGAGCATCATAATTGGTTGGAGGCATCCATCTCCTGCATATAAATAAGAATAAAAGTGAATACAGTTGAGTATAAATTATTAAAAATAAAGACAGAAATGTAAATAAAATAATTTAAACATAGGATTAAAAAAGTGTTTTTGGTTATGTTAGAGTATGGAATAGGCATTATGTGCATGTTGCAAGCGAATAACAATTGGAAAATTTGTTATTGATCGTAATGGTGGCAACGGAGAATAGGTAAATCAGAGCTTCAGTTTGTTTACAAAATTTATTGGTTTTATGATTCCATTCAACTATTTGTAACAGTCATGTTTCCAACTTGCGCAGGTTTTATGTGAGAACTTGTGAAGCTTTCTGATTATACTTGATAACGACATGTCCTGATTTTAGACATTGTTCTTGGTACAGGTAACAACATACTTTCATACTATTAAAGCATCATGTCATTCTTATATTTTGTCTTTAAGAAAGGATGAAGATTTTGCAAAATCTATATATATATATATAGATTATGATGTTTATGATATTTGTGCACTAGAATTTCTCGGGATTATTAGTTTAAGTTATTGATTATTAATTAATCTAAACTTAATCTTAACTTAAGTTATTGATCATTAATTATGGTGCTTGGAATTTTTCGGGAATTTTTTAAATCTTATGTCGTTCAACAAGTGTATGCCTAGTAAGAAAATTTTAAAGTTTATATTTGAATAACTTGAGTGAATGTTGTAGCCGAGGTTCTTGAACTTATTTTTGAAAAAAAAATTGAGTCTGGAACTAATTAGAAATATCTTCGAGGCGAAATAAAATAGGAGATAAATGGATTGAGAAATCTCTAGGCCATTCTTGTTGTGTTTGAGCCAAATATTTGCCTACCATGTACTAAATTTTCACTAGTCACCTATTCGAGCCAAATAGCACGTTTTTTTTATTAAACTCTTACCGTTTTAGTCGATGTATGCTTTTTAATTTATCCACTCTTTCGAACCTTGCACTATGACTGAATGACTTACTAGAAGAGTTGAAGACACATTCTGAAGAAAAAAAGGAGGAATTTCTAGTTGAAATAGTTAAAATTCGATATCTTGTCTGAAATGCTCACTCTTTTTGTATATGTGTTAAGGCCTGCTTATGAAAAAAAGGAGAAATTTATAAGTGCAAAAGCATATCCTCATGGAAGAAACGCCGAACACCAAAAGAGCATACATCGGGAGCTACTTGAAATTCAGGAGAAATTTGAAGAAATTGGCTAAGTCAGAGAAGCCAAAAAGCAAATATGAAGAATTAGGCTAAACTCTAAAATGAGCCGAATGCGTGAGAATGAAGAAATTGTTCAACTCTACCAAGCCAAAGGCAAATGCACAGAGAAATCTGGTGGAATACTCGACTTTGAGTATTCCGGAAACGTAATGAGAAGCAGTTAGTCATGTGCATATAATAGCCTCTTTTGATTATTCTTCCAACGTTACAAGCCACAAAAGCCATACTTTATAAATTTTCCCGGTCTATTCGGTAATTTACAATTAGTGGAGATGGCATTTCAAGTTAGCATATGAATTTCAGACCTTCTCATAAAGTTGGGATAGTAGCCAAAGTAAACAATACTCACAATACTTAAATTTTCTTATTTTTCATGCACTTGCTCGAACTTCGTAATTGAAAATTTATGCTTTTACTTCTCGTATTTTATATTCTTGAGGAACTTATACTTTTTCGCATATTTGTTTTCCATCCAAAAATTGATTCCCCGTCTGCATTACCTTTTTGTTTGTATAGAGGATTTATGGGTATTTCGTCTTTAAACTCTAAGGGGATGCCAAACTCCTCCTATCGAGGTGATTCCCAGGGTTTAAAACTAGCACCTTCTTGGTTTCTGTTTTCATATTTCTCGGGACGAGAAAGGTCTAATAAACTCTCTAACTAAGCTTAGAAGCAGAACTACACTGTATCCGAGGGCCACGCCCCGTGGCGAAGTTCCCGTGACGAATCGACACGCCACACCTGTGGCAAGCTATAAGGCCAAGAATAGCAGAAGAAGTCGTGGCCACCTGGCCACGCCCCGTGGCCAACACCTAAGGCCACTCAACCACTTCAAATCGTGGAGAGGTCGTAAACCGAAACTTACAAATAAATAAGTTGATTGTGGTTGTCGCCACGGTCCGTGGCTAGTCGACAAGTCATCCACTCAGAGTTCATGGAAACTTCGTAAGCGCTAAAAACATGGCACGACATCGTCACGGTCGCGTAGCGATTCGGCCACGCCCCCGTGGCGGGTCGGAAACTCACTAATGTAAAAGGGGTTCCACTGAAATTGAAAATTATCGACAAAATTCACAATTAAATATGAGAGAGTCCAGAAAGTTGCGTTGAAAAGTCAGAGAAATTCTCATAAGCCAAGCTTGAAGTGGAGGATCAAAATCTCAATTCTCATGTAGATAATTATTTACGGGTTTCATCATTCTCAACTCTCTCTATTCATTACTTTTTCTTAAATGAATAAAACTTGATTTATGTTTACTGTTCTGCATTTCAATTTATCGAATTATGCATGTTAGGTTTTTATTTGCTTAGCTAATGATCAAATTAATTATAACATGAATTGAATCTCACATGTATGAATTAATTTCCTTTACTAGTATGCCTATTTGTTGGTGTTCATGAACATGTTAGGCTAGTTCATTTCGGGATTGAGGCGATGAATTAATCAATTAAAATGAACTAGGGAAATTTAGGTAATTATATATTTATGGTCGTAGCGCCGAGTTGGTAGATTCTCTTACATTTGTATGTAATGCTTCGTTCCGTTAATTTCGAATAGATTGCCCAAGTTTACTAATAAAACGTAAAAGAAAGTTCCTAAATGGAAATGAGTAAAAGAAGTCGGGTTTAAATTTGACTTTTAAATAGGTCGGTTGATACGGTAGTAGCATCCATAGGTGACACACTCCGAAAGATCCAAAGTTTTTATAGAGTGTAATGTTAATAAGCAGGTTAAATTTGACCTTTAATTATGCTTGTTACCTTAGCGAGTTAGACATTTTATCTATTTACCCAGGGTATTAGGTTCTTTAGGAATTGTTGTTATCTCCCTGAGATAGAAACACACTCGAGCATATTTATAGTTTAATTTAATTCATGATTTTATTTATCAACTATTTTATCTGCCTCAAGCAATGTTTAGATTATTGAATTTAATTATTTTATAATCTTGCATACCCGTCTTGTTATTTTTATTTTTCACAACTCAAACCTTTCGATCGACCAAGATTAATCACGAAAATCAATTAAAGTGTTTAAAAGTTTGATAAGAAAAACTCTATTGTCCTTTGGTTTCGATAAACTTGAATTGTAATTCACTTCCCTGTATTACTTGCGACCGGTACACTACCAGGATTCTAGAATTCGACCCACATATTTTTTTTGTGTTGCATTTTGAGCGCACCAATCTTTTATGTATGAAATAGTCTAAATATAGGATCTCTACGCCATTGTAAATCATCGAAAGTAAGCCAAGAAACTTGTTTGATAAGCTCGTTAATCCAATTCGATTTTGCCGGAAGTATTTCCCCGAACAATAAAATACCCCAGACCTCTTGTCCTTAAACAATATCGTTTTTATTCTCTATACTTGTTCGACTGGATCAATTCTATTATCCTGACACATGCCGAACTTCTCTATCTCTCTCCCATTTGTTCATCCTCTCGACTTTGTTCTGTGTGGGAGGAACTCGTCTCGGTTATTGCCATTCATAGCTTTAGCCGAGCTCATCGACTCAAACGGATAAGTCATGATCTGATATTTCGTCACGGTAAGACTTGCTTTGGATGATCAAGACCAAGAACGTCTCGTCCAAAGCGCCATACGGACCCGCCGCACCGACCTAAGTAGATCTCAAGTCGAGTCGAAGGAATTGGAGTTTGGAGAGCGTGGATCTACTTATAATTCAAAAATTTTCGTATATATTTTATCATTTCTCATCCCTGTTTCTTTTGTTTGTTGATATGATGATATATACTTTGTTTGATATAAATTCATGTGATTTTGATTGTTTTGATATGTAATTGAATATGTAAGCACTTGATTGAGGATAGGACTCTGAGGATTGATTGATGTAGATTCAACTTCATGTTAGTGTAGTTAAGAAATTCAAATTGAGTACTCTAATTGTCATTTTAATTCTCAATTTAGTTTCTATGATTATGTTGTAATAAAATCTAATAGGATTGAAACGGTTAGGGTTTGGATATACATTTTCACCTAATTAAGGTTAATGGATACAAATTATAGCTATAGGTGACACTATTAAATGCTAGTCGGTCCCATTCGATTTTTAAGAATTAGTTACCCTGAGAACTGATCTAGTCTTGGGTTTCCATTATGTTCAATTCATATAGTTCGACCTCTCATTGCTTCGTATATCGGATGCGTGGAAAAATCTGAATGTGACAACACCTTAAAATGAATTTAAAATCCTTAATCACGTTAGTTGGATGAGAACTTTAACTTTAATTTTTTGGATTCCGACATATTCCCGATCATTTTCACATTTTTTACGCTTTTGAAATTTATGCTTGATTGATTTGTTGACATATTTTTTTTGTGATTTGTGGAGAATAGTAACATATTGTTTTAGTGACCGAAATGACATGCTAGGTTTAGAAATTACCCACTCGCCCCTTAATTTGTTCAAGCCCGACGTTTAGACCACATTACTTAGTGATTGTATACATTCAACCTCCTCATGAGATCGATATATTTGAGACTAAATCTTTACTTCATGTTATAACTTGTTGACCGGAGCATTTATTGTGCATTCGAGAGCGAAATCTTGTTGAGAGATTTTCTCCCGTCAATGGTTGAACATAAAATAATAAAAAAAGACTTACTCAAAAACTGAAATAATATATGACACTGTAAAAAAATTGAGTCTAAGCATTTTCCTTCATTCTACTGAGTTTGTGTTAGGTAGGTTGATAGTACTTGATATGCATATCATTCATTCTAGAGTAAATTTCACGTAGATACATCTAGAGAAACCTCAATATCATATAAATACACCCATAGTTTTTTTAAAAACTTTATAGGTCATCTAAATGAAAATTCTTGTCGCCGTAATAAACTTTATTACAAAGTTTGTGAAATGACAATTTTGCCCTCATTTAAATAATTTATTTATGCTAAAGGTTAGAGGTATATTAATCTTTTTTGTATAATCACAGAGAACTGATTCAAATTGAGTTGGTTCAAATCAGATTCTTTGGTCTAACCCGGTCTGAACGGTTCAAATTAAAAAATATTTATTTATTTTTAATACATAATAATTAAAAAATATTAAAATTTTGATTGAAAAGACAAAAATGTCCTCAAATAACCTTGCTGATTATGGATGTGATTTTTTTTTTCTCTTTTTGTTCATCAGTGTATTGATTTATGGGCTCAATAGTTATTAGCAGGATTTGACTATGTGCTTCAAATTGGATTGTTTTTGGTGAAAATGTTCAGATAAGGATGATTTGTGCACATGTGCATTTGTGTTGACCTAAGTATGACTTTTAAATTGTGTAACCCTACTAAGGGGATAAAGACAAGTCAATCAAGCTTAAACTTGTAAGGTTTTGGCTTAAAAAATAATTGATTGTCTTGAGCTTATATAAGCTCGAGTTCAATAAAAAAAAGGAGAAAGCTCAAATTTATTGTCCAATGCCGAGGAGCTCAATAATCAAACTATCCAAATAAAAGGATTGGATAATACAAAAGATCAATAACAAGCAAACCACAATTAAAAAAAAATAACAAGCAAACATCTCAGTTTCCTACTCACTAACACTCACTTCGTAGAAGCCATTGTTGCACTATAAATTAAACATTATTTTCATAAATAACCATAAAACAGTCCTTCCAAAGCTTAAGGAGCTCAATAATTGAAAGGTATGGAATCAAAATAGGCTTGAAAAGTCGATCGTCCTTGTGGTGCGGTCCGATGACATTGTAGCCAATAACTTCATCCTTCGTCGTGTACTCCCTCATGGAATCCAAACCAAATCATGCGTCGTCCTCGTCCTCATCTTCACTTTTATCCTCCTCGTTGTCGTCGCCGCGAGCGTTGAAAGTGAAGTACAGAAGATGGGCTAAAGTGCAAGAAGTTGTGGGGGATCAGGTGGATTTGGGAGTGGCGAGAGGGACGAAGACAGGTTTCAGAGTAGAGGATGTTTCCGGAGCGGTGGTGGAGAGCAGCGCCGAGGCTCGACACGTGAACGCATGGAGGCTCTGCCGATTCGCCATGGAAGAGATCATATTGTGATGACGAGGGTTTTTACGACATTCGTGTTTCTTTGAGTTTTACTGGTCAAACCGAGTTAGATTATACCTAATTTAAATTAGAGATAATTACACTTTGTCCATGTTAAGATGACCGATTTTACATTTTACTACAGCTAAAAAAAAGTTTACATTTTACAATAGCTAATTGCGCATTTTTTACAATTTGCACTAACGGTGTTAGATTTTGAATGGAAAATTTTCATGTTGTATGAAAAGTCGAAATTGCTCTCAATTATTCATTAAAATTTCAAATTGATGTCATTATTCATCAAATTATAATATTTATTAATAATATATAATTTCTATTAATAGTATTTATTAATAAAAATAATTTATTATCATTATTTAATTTATAATTTATAATTATAATTATTTAATAAAAATAAAAGTAAATCATTTTTTCAATTATAAATTATTAATAACAAAAATTAAAAGTAAATTAATTATTAATAATTAAAATAATATCGATTAATATTAATAATAATACTAATTATAAATAATAATAATAATATTGAAACTTTCAAATAACATAACATTCTCATACGAGTTTTGTTTCGGGCTCAAATACTATATCAAATCGAAAAGAATTGGAAGATCAACAACTTTGAAAAAAGAAGTATTTGTTTATATATTATTAATAATTGATTTAATTTTACGTGATAAATAATTATTATCAAAAATATAAATAATTAAATATTAATAACTTTTTTTTAACATCTTGCTCTAACACTGGTAAATGTTGGACGAATTTTTTTTAAAGAGTAAAAAGTTTGTTGTCGTTGGATGGAATTTTAGACAAAAACTTATTTTTTTCGAAATTGTTGAACTTATTATTCTATTCGATTTGATAAACATGAGCCCGAAACAGAGCTCGTATGAGTGAGTTATGTCATTCAAAAGTTTCATCATATTATTAATAATTAAATTCATTATTAATAATTAATATTGTTTATATCAAAATAATATTAAGTATTAATAAATATATCTTTCATTAAAGTTGTTGATCTTTCGGATCTCTTCGATTTGATACACTATGAGCCCGAAATGGAGTTCGTATGAGAGAGTCATGCAATTCGAAAGTTTCAATATATTATTATTAAATAATATTATTTAAATTATTAATCGATATTATTTGAATTATTAATAATTGAACCGGGTATGACCAAATTTAAGTGGAGGTTGGTCTTAGTTAGGGAAGAAAACCCTAAAGGTATTTTTGTCTTTTTTTCTTATAAAATAAAATTTTTCATTCAAAATCTAACATTGTTAGGGTAAAGTGTAAAAAAACGCAATTACCGATAGCAAAATGTAAACTTTTTTTTTAGTCGTAGTAAAATGTAAAAGTGATCATTTTAGTAGGGGCAAAGTGTAATTATTCCTTTAAATTAATTAGCTTTAATTATACGAAAAGACTAATATGCTCTTGACCTTGAACATAAATATGTTATTCAGAAGAGAGAAAATCGTCATCATACAAAATTTAGGTGTGCCTACATGATAATAGAAATCTCCTGATGTGCGTACGTGAAATTTACCATTTATTCCGGTAGTAGGACTGTGTTAGGAACTTAAAGCTTTATTTAGAAGAAATCGGGGAATTTACAGGTAATGCTCTTAAATTCTAACTTTATCTCTCTAGAACTTTATGTAACAAACTCTCGCCAACACTCTAAATTTTTAACTGATTTGAAAATAGAGCGAAACTTCTCAATTTATACTGCGTCAAACTTGTTGCAGTCAATAGCGTGGCCCGATGAGCTGTTTCGGTCAATGGGAGAGCTCCGCGTGGTGCTCTGAGCTGGCACCTCTAATCTGGACTCCTCTTATTGCAGTGCGCCGACTCCTCGCGTCTTCTTCATCATGCCTCAGCTTCAACGGCGTCTTTTTGCACGTTTATTTGTCTTTCCTACCTATCTATACTTCTTCTTCTTCTTCTTCTTCTTCTTAACAAAGACTTCCCGATTAGGAGGCTTGTCCCCAAGTCTCACCTTGCTCGGTCCTCCCCGTCGCGGTGTTCACCATTTCGCCCATTCTTTCATCTTCGGCGTTCTCTTCGTCCAGTTAGTCCTCGTCGTTCCACGCTTCATCTTCAAATGGCTCCTCTCAGGTTCTTCCTCTGGTTCCTTTGGAGCCCAACCAACTTCTCCTGGCCCTCTGTAGTCCTCGCGGAGCCTCATATTTGCGCCGTCCACCGTCACCTTTTGAGTCTTCTCGATGAAGTTCATAATGATCAGACTGACTTGGTATATCTAGTCGATGACCATACTACATTCTCCGAGGTCCATCACCAAGATGTTGAGATTTGGAGCTACCAAGATGAATAAAATAGCGAAGCAACAACAATATAAACTCCAAAATCTGTCAAAGAACATAAACCATTAAATCTCAAGGCAAAAACTATTTCACAAGAGTTTACCTTTGATTTTGTTGGATCAAGAAAGAAGAACAAGATGATCTCCTTCTCTAGAGCAAGTCCACACCAATAGGATGATCCTTTTGATCTAACACATTTAGCTTACTAGAACTTAAGTGTGAAGAACAAGAGAGCAAAGGAAGAAAGAGGGAGGAGAGTCTCGGCCGGCTAGAGGAGAGAGGAAGAAGGAGAGCCAAAATGTGTTGTGTGATATTTTGTGTACTTAATGATATATTATAAGTTGATTTCATAAAGAAACAAATGATGAAGGCATGGGTTAAAGGCACATCACTACCTAATCCCACAATTTGTTCTTCATCAAAATCAACAATACCAACTAAACATGGTGTGTGGCCCCCACATTTGGCCCCACCAAGTGGGCCGGCCAAGCGATGCCTAATTGAGCCTTTAATGGGCCGGCCTTGTGGCCTTATGGGCCGAGCCCAATGGGCTCGCCCATGCGGCCGCGTGTCGTGTCCAAAAATTATCCGACCCTTGTCGTCACTTATCAAACAAAGTCCGACGCGATATCGACGACAGACTCAGTTTTCTTGATTCACTTATCATTCTCACAAATCCGAACCCATGGCCTAAAAACCTTAGTTTTGGCCATGTCTCGCTCCTCAAGAACCGTCAACCTTTCCTTGTCTCAAGTTACCCATATTGTATGTGTGTGACCCTCTAGGCTCATGTCACCGTTGGTAGACCGGCGTAAGAGATCTCTCTTGTCTGATCCATCATAAGTGGCCTCTAGTAAGACATTATGATTACCCAATGTGCATGATGATCGATGATTCGATTTAACCTTGTGCGTACAATTCACTATCCTATTATCTCTAGACATCCTGATTGATCACAAGGCATAAAGTCGTCATCCTTGTTTAATCAATCATTGTTACTTGATATGCGAGACGACTGAGAACTGATAACTCGTATCACTAGCATGGCCATGCACTTCCTCTCAGTCACTCTCAATCAAGTGGCCTAAACAGATATCTTTCCCATGCCGCAGTATGAGGGGTAAATCCCTTAGCCGTCTTTCGTGTCACTCATGCAATCTGTTCCGCTACTCAATCATGCCCGTTATTGCAATCTAGTTACGGAAAGCGTTAGGCGCAAGTCAAAGTCGTACGTCGACCGCATAGTGATCACAAAGACTCCTTGGTCTAAGGATATTGTGACAAGCTATTGCATTTGAATATGTTCATGGCTTAATCTATGAAACATTATTCAAAGCGGGTCATCCGATACCAATCACCTCATGATATCTATGATATGATTCCGGGATCCCACATCCTTATGATAAGCAGAACTACATCATTGAGAATCATCCTCATACTGGTCGCTTCAATTGAAGCGTATTTTGACCAGGGACATGTTAAGTGTGATCCGTACAGATTTATGGTTCTACTACTTTAGTGATCATAAATCATATCATGGTCAACATATTACTTCAACACATAAGTAATACCAAGCCGTTTTATTTATTACAAACGATGATTAATATACATAGACATTTATAGACTACTAGCAATTGGACTAGGGCACAAAAATGTTATCACAAGAACCTCCACTCAATGTACAGCTCCCCAAACTCACCTGGTACGAGCCTGGCCCGAGCATCTCCGCCTTTTCCCGTCGGCGAGCTTTACTGTCACCGGCTTGCATCCGTCCACAACAACCCCATTCTCCTAGCGGTAGCTTCGTTGAGAACGACAACGCCGCACTAGAGTCGATCATCACTGAGACCAATAATTGTCCCATAACTCCTTCCAGCATGATGGGTTGCTTCCTGCCTCCTCCAATCATGCTTATCAGCTCATCGCTTGCCTCTCCGACGTTGACTTTCATCTTCTCAATTCCTCGAGAGTCCCACTACTTTGCTTCCTCCCCTCCCGACTATTGCGTTATGAGAGAGATCTGGAGACAGTTAGGGCACACATGTCCCGCGACGTACAGAGCGGGGAAATTATAGCAAAGACCAAGGCGGCGACACTCTTCAAAGTACCTAGTGTTTGTTTACCTGACCTGTACCGCGCCTCGATTGCTCGAGCTCGCCAGCGTCAAAGAGACGTGGTTTCTGGCTTGCAACACCAATTCGAGCTGGCGCCTTCTCACCTCGCTCGTCCCTCCCGTGCGACAGCTCGACTACTTGTGATCTTGGGTTCGCTAGAGAACTAGGTGAAGCTCTCAGACCGCTAATGCCGGAGGTTGTGTGGCGATTTTCCTCCGGGAGCGCCAAGCTCATAACGCGTGACACCGAGCTTGGGCTCATCTTTAACACTCCTGGCCGGAGATGCAGTTTCAGACATCTAAATAAGTTGGAGATGAAGAACTCTTCGTTTAGGTTTGGGTTCTTACTCACCAGTAAGCCACAGAGCTCATCGAATTGATCTTAATACTCATGCACGTTGCTCGTCTGCCTCAGTCGCTTGAACTCCGTCACCAGGTCATGGTGACCTTTCACCTCGAAATTTCAGGTGAGCCCGATCACCAATTTCTCCTAGGTTAGAGCACCTCGATTCAACATTTGCTCCAAGAATCACCTCTCGGCCTTCACTGATAAGTGAATCGCTGCGAGGCGAACTCTCATCTCCTCTGGCACTCCGCAGAAGAAGAAGTATTGTTCGCATCGCTCAAACTCTGGTGCCACCGAAGACCAGAAATGTGAATGCGGGTGCTCGAAACTGGAATGGTGTCGCTCTGTAGTTGTCTTCGGCCTCTGTCCGCCTCAGCAGTGGAACGTACGACGTATTTGGCTGTCTCCAAGGTCGACGAAGCTCTGGTTGGTCCGTTTGTCGCTGACTCCACGCAGGTGTCTATACGAATTCCAGGAGCTTGATTGGAGTTAACTTGCTCTGGTCGACCTCTCTCTAGTCCTCCTGGCGTGACGTCTCTCTTAATCGTGGAGTGTTGGCCCGGTCAGTCCTCAACGTCGTTCCTCTATCTCTGATCTCCATCTCAACAACTCTCGGAGCACGAGCCTCCACAACTTCGAGCTTTTAATTCATCTGAATCAAGCTTCCACTGATATCTTGGAGCGACGTGTTGAGGTTGGGCAGTGTCTGATAGGTGTGTCTTGTTTGCGAGGCGAATTCTCTAAGATGTCTTTTGATCTGTCAAATCTTGGGTTGAATCTCGCTCACCTCAGCTTCGGCGCGCCTTGATGTCTCGTCAACTCGGTGAATTTCGCCATCATTGCACTCCTTCAAGCTTGGTCAGTGGCTTGTCAAGCTCTGATACCAATTTTTAGAAACTTAATGCTTTATTTTAGAGAAATTGAAGAATTTATAATTAATGTTCTCAAATTTTAGCCCTATCTCTCTATAGAACTCTCTGTAACAAACTCTCCATTGCCTAGGAGTGTTCAAAGGAACCGACAAAATCGGTTTGCTCGCAAAATCACCCGACCCGTCAACTTCACATGACCTATCCGCTGGTTCATGGATGGATACAGATAGAAAATCTCACAACCGCAACAAAATAGGCGGCTCGCGAGTTTAGGAAGTGAAAACCGCTTTCAATTAGTCCGCCCGCAAATTGAATTCAAAACCCAAATCAATGCCCAACTCAACTACCTTTGGCGAACTTATGCCGAAGATTATAACAATTATATACCATTATAGTTCTTGAAGACATGTGCAAGTTTCGTATTCTGATCTTAAAGTTAAAGACAACGTTATGTTATTGAATAAAAGGATTAATGGTTGAAGTTGAAGTTGAAGACTTCATCTAATTTGCTTTGTGTTTTTTATTTGTGATTATATGTTTTTATTTTCACAAGCCTTATAGTTTTACTGAATATTATATATAAAATATTATAGTATTGTATTTGAAGAAAAAATAACTTGAAATATTATAATTTGAACTAATTTTGAGTTTTTAAATTTGACACTAATCTTGCGGTTGTGCGGGTCTAAACTCGAACGACCCGCAGACCATCACGGGTGAATTCTTTCTCAACCCGCACTATTTCGGGTGGTTGGCAGGTCTTCTCTTTCTTGACCCGCACCTTTGCGGTTGAGTGAAGAAATACTCATTCGAGCGGTTGACCCGCCCATGAACACCCCTACCCCTACCAACAATTCACAATTCCTGACTGATTTGAAAACAGATCGCCATTCCTCTATTTATACTGCGCGCTAGACTTGCTACGGTCAACGGTGTGGCCTGATGAACTGTTCCGGTCAATGGGCGAGCTCTGTGTGGTGTTGAGCTGACACTTCTAACCTGAACTCCTCTTATTGCATTGCGCGGACTCCATGCATCTTCTCCGTCATGCCTCAGCGTCAACGGCGTCGTTTTGGACGTTTATTTGTCTTCCCTACCTATTTACACTTCTACCCTCCTTCTTCATTCGTTTGGATGCAGGCGTCACAGCGAAAACTAGAAATCGAAACCCTCACTTTCCAATTTTCGCGCGCTTCCAGCCAAGGCCTTCTAAATTGCGACTCGTATCTGAGCTCACACCTCCAAACTGGGACTCTGTGCGCTTCTAGGGTTTCCATTCCATTAGGTAAGTGTCTGCATCGTCATCATTATCATCACCATTTCATGGACGAATCTGCTGTGCTTCTTTGCTTTTATTCATCTCGTGATTTGTGTATACATTTTCTCAATTTTCCAGTTCTATTATCCAACTGCAATTGAGTAGCAATTATATTTGTTTCTAGCTCCTCCAGGGCTATATTTGGTTGCTAAGAAAATGAAGAATCGTGAATCAATTGTTTTTCTTCTTTCTGGTTGTAAGATGGTTCCACTGCTCGATTAGGTATTTCCATTCTCAGTCTTGAGAATGAGTTTTGAAATAATTATGAAAGAGAAATCAAATATGTTTTTCTATCAGTTACTTTTTGTTGGAAACTAATTAAAGGGAAATATTTATTTCCCTGGGGGTGAACTGTTGTAAAGCAATAAATTTTTTAAATGAAAGGTATATGATCAGGGACAGAAAGTCTTTGCTTATTGGTGCTGAGGAATTTGAAATGTTCATTGAAGATACTTGAACTATGTGGTGGAGGTTGCTCTCAGAGTTATGTTACTTTTTTCATACCCGTCTTTGATGTTTGTGTTGATATGCTAAACTGTACTTGGTTGTTATGAAATTTAGTTTTATATAAATGAGAAAAGTCACCTTCTACTCCCTAACAGTTTTGCAAACCCTTGTTCCTACTTAAAACACAAAGTATGGAGTACCATTTGTTTCCTTCTAATCTCTTCCAAGAGTAAGTGGTCTGTACAAGGGTTTCATGTTTGCTCAGTTTTGATACAAGTAAAACATAAGCATAGTATCTTTCTAGTTCATACCATGTTTATAGGCTCATGTCCTAGTGGGATAAGATTGATTTATCTTGTTATATCATATCAAGTGAATTTGAAGACAAGATGTTATTTTTTTTCCGCATGCCCAAATTTAATTGTAGTAGCTGCGTTTTACCCCACCGATTCTTTTAGCGGTTGAGCCAAGCTTTTCGAAATACCTATCTAAGATGTATTTTACTATGGCAGATGTCATTTTAAGCGTCCAATGCTAGTTCCTAGTTAGTTGGTCTTTTGTTACCTTTAACTTGAGTTTCCAATTTTTCCCTTGCGAACAGTTTCTACTATGGATAGCAAAGATGACTCTTCTGATCAAGTTATGACTAAACTAATTGAGATGGGATTTGAGGTTTCTGCTGCCACGAAAGCTATAACAGAAGTGGGTCCCTCACTACACGATGCAGTTGATTACATCTTGAATGAATCTGACAGAAATACAAAGGACACATCAAGTAGTTATGTATGTTCCACAAAAGATTTTAATGTTGTGGGCAAAAGAACATTGTCCTCATATCCTTTAGGTCAAATGCGACAGTCTAGCATACTGGAGCTTTTCCAATCCAATGGGAAATCCAAACAGAGCAGAATGGATGTTTCAACAGATGTTCCAGTTTGCAGATCCAAGGTGTTGCCCAGTCCTCTTGGAAAGCATAAGAAACCCTTTTCTGCCGTGGTTTGTAACTTCAAAACGGTTCCGAAACCTTTTCCAGTTGATTATCCACAGGAGCTGGACATTGGCTCGGAGTGGGAGAAGAAAGCTAACAGCCTGCTGCAAAAACATTTTGGTTATTCATATGTGAAACCCTTCCAAAGGGAAGCCTTGGCTGCTTGGTTAGCTCAACAGGATTGCCTCGTTCTAGCAGCTACAGGATCTGGTAACAAAATGTGTAAAAGTACTTCTATGCCTTACTTCATCTCATCCATTACAGAATGGATGCTAATTACACTGAAACTATTACTTTTTCTCCAGGAAAATCTTTGTGTTTCCAGATTCCAGCATTATTAACAGGGAAGATAGTGATTGTGATTTCACCCTTAATAAGTTTGATGCATGATCAATGCTTAAAGCTAGCAAAACATGGAGTATCAGCTTGCTTTCTTGGATCTGGGCAACCTGATAGTAGCGTTGAACAGAAAGCAGTGATAGGCATGTACAGCATAATATATGTTTGCCCAGAGACAGTTTTAAGGCACGAGATGTAGTACAATTCAACTTATGGTTCATGAAGGGTGCATGCAAATAATTTTAACTGAGTGATAATTTTTTGCAGACTGATAATACCACTCCAGCGGCTTGCTGAAAATCGAGGCATTGCATTATTTGCAATTGACGAAGCCCATTGCGTTTCTAAGTGGGGCCATGATTTCCGACCTGACTATAGGTTTGCATTCTCCCTTCATGGCTGTTCCGTTTATGCCCTTCATTGCTATTGGCTTCTTCTGTGGTTTCCGACCTGAATTGAATCATTGAATATACCAGCAAATTACAAAGATTGTCAGAATAGTTCACTGCTGGTTAATTCATAATATGACCCAGTTCATGTAGCAGGAAAATCGCTTGCGTTGTTCCCCACTTTTCATAATCCAAGTGATAGTCCATTCTGCTGTCGGGCTTGCATGTCAGGGAAGTGTTGAAGTAGTCCCACAAATAGTATGTCTGTGGCCGATTTGTTAATACGGAAAATGGGCCTCACCACTCATTACCAAATGGTTTTGAACTAGATATTGTAGTAATATCATTTAATAATGTTCCAGGGGTGTGATTGAATAATAACCTTTGTACGAGTTTATATTTTGTTCAATAATAACGATTATTATACATCATAATTGATCAAATAAAGTTTTACTACTGATTGCTCTGCAGTATCACATTAAGAAAACATGCTGCTCTTTTATTAATTTTGATTTAGTGTAAAATCTTTCAGCAGGTGGTGAAATATATTATTCTTCTAAATTGCAGGTCCTACCCGACAAGTTTTAGTTCAAACTTTCTTCATAATATTTTCCTTGTCTAGCAACTAATTCCTTTTCCCCTTTTTTATTGTGCACATCAACCACACAGTAAAGTTTGGTAATTAGACTTATTGCGCATAATTTGACAGATGTTTTTTCATGTTTTAGGAAATTGTCTATTCTGCGTGAGAGTTTCAGTGCTCGCAATTTAAAATTCTTAAGATATGACATTCCATTGATGGCATTGACTGCCACTGCTACTCCTCATGTTCGACATGACATTATTGAGTCCTTGTGCATGTCGAATGAGACAAAGATTGTGCTAACCTCGTTCTTTCGGTCAAATCTGCAATTTTCAGTGAGTTCTCACATGCACAAAGGAATTTCTCAAAAATACCTTTCCCATTGACTCCATTTGTTGACGTAGAGCACTTGACTGTAGCAGCTATATTCTTACTGTTTGGAATGTTATGGTTCATTTGCTTCTGTTCACAGGTAAAACATAGCAGAACATCTTCACCAGCCTCTTATGATAAGGACTTCAGTGAACTGATAGATGTGTATGCTAGAAAGAAAAAGAGTGGAAGAGACAAAGAAATTGGCAGCTCAGGTGATTTGATAGATATGTGTGACCATTTTTCTGGCTCAGCGGGTACCATATATGAGGCAGATGAAATGTCTTTGAATGATTGGAACTCTGATGAGGCTTGTAGTAGTGATGAAAATGATGAAGTAAACTCGGGAAATGATGACGATCCAAGTGGTACCAAGGGGAAACAATTGTCAGTGGATTATCTGGAAAATGATGCTGATGTCTTTCGAAGTGTAGACGACTGGGATGGTACCATTCCAATCTTATTATATTTTTGCTTTTCCACTTCATCCATCAGCTGTTAATATGTCTAATCTCATAAAATGAACTGTTTAATGCCTGTTGTTATGCATTATGTATTTGTTTCCTTTTCCCAGTCGCCTGTGGTGAATTTTGTGGAGAGTCTCTTGGCCAGGGTTGTGGTATACTGGGGTCAGCCGAGACACCTGAGGAACCACTAAAAGAGGAAGACAGGCTAAGGCTTCTGCATGAGCCTCTAGAACAAGGGCCAACTATAATATATGTTCCCACTAGGAAGGAAACATTACGCATTGCAAAGTTTCTTTGTCAGTACGGTGTTAAGGCTGCTGCTTATAATGCAGGGGTATGAGTTATAATACAATTTCTTACTCCAATTCAATTTCAATTATATAGTTGGTTGGGATTAATTTATGTGTTTTTCTTAATTCTTTCCCGTCTATCCCTTTTTCTGATAAGATAAAAAAAAGTATAGTTTCATCGAGCATGCTGTTATAAGTAGCCATAGAGAGCTACTTTGGTGCTGAACCCATGATGAAGCAGCAACACTTAAAACATGAAGATTCGTTGGTTGCACTAGCGAGCAGCTTTTACAGTTTTAATATTTATCACAATCATTACATTTTGAATCCTCCAATGCATCATTTCAACTATTATTCTTGTTGATCCAGTCAATGCTATCTCACAAGCTCTCTGTAATCTCTAAAGTTAATATTTTGTTTTGCTTTGCAACAAGTATATGATTTTATTTATTAATTTCTCTATCTTCTCAGTTGCCTAAGACACGTCTAAGGCAGGTTCACAAGGAATTCCATGAAAGCACCTTAGAGGTATGGATGATGTGGCTTTGTGGAAGATTCTGATTAATAATGATTCTTTGTTGACTAACACATATATCAAATGCCACCTCTATTAATTATTTAGATTGATAATTTGAAAATACCCTTCTATTTAATTTCCTTGGACCATTATGACATTGAAGGTAATTTCTATTTTGTCTGGCACTCAAGTGTATAAGATACTAGCACAATTTGCTAAGTGTTAGTAGAATTGCTAGTAAGGCTGAATCATTTGATTTAATTCACCGCCTACTTTAGTTTTCCCTAAAACATTGGAAGTTGGTGTAAATGTTACTAGTTTGTATTATATTCTTTGCAATAACCTTCCCAAAACATGAACTAGAACATGGATAGACTCACATCTCATCATATTAACAATTTATGAATTAACATAACAGCGAAGGAAATATGACTATAATTTTGTCATATGACTCTGAGCAAGTTATTGAGAACAGTTGTTCTCTGAGTTGGACGCATTACTGATAACTCATAAATTAAAAATATTGATATAATTTGGGTGTTATTCTGACACACCATATTAAACTTAAAACTACAATGTCTTTGCCCATAGATGCTGTGTGAATCCTACACAGGAAATACTAGTGTTTATCAGTTAAGTAGTCTCAGTAAGTATATATTTAAATTACATTTAGACCATTTCTTTTCTGCTATATGTTTTTCTTTCAATCCCTTGCTTTACATCAAGATGTCCCCACTTTTCCGGAAAACTAGACCCTGAAAACGATCACCATCATCTATAGTTTTGCAATTTGATTTTATGTTGTTAAATTTCATCATCAACCTCGATTGCAATCTCTACGCGTTCTCAGTTTTCTTGCCTTTGCTTTGATAGGTATGGTTGTACCAGTTTTAATTTCTTATTCAGGTTATTTTCTTTCTTCAATTGTAAGGTTGTTGTTGCAACCATTGCTTTTGGAATGGGGATTGACAAACCAAATGTTCGGAGAATCATCCATTATGGTTGGCCGCAGGTCTGTTCAAACATGTCCTAATTTTCCTATGGGACTCTCTTAACTCCCCATAAGCACTTCCATTGTACGGGTCCAGACAAATGTTTTTCTGTTTTGTTTATTCCCTTGTACCACACACCAGGTGATTTTTTTTCTGCATTGACTTCAATGTCTATGATTCCCAGGAAAATGTATATCTGGTGTGATATTTTCAGTTATTTTGTATTTTAAACGAATATAACCTTTCATTTAAATGCAGAGTTTGGAGGCCTATTATCAAGAAGCGGGTCGTGCTGGAAGGGATGGAAAGTTAGCAGATTGCAGTAAGTTTAGATGAATTAAAATACCCATGTTTCTGATAAAGTTCTTATTTGACATGTTTATATTTCAGTTTATTATGAAGAAAGTTTTAAGGTTTTTTTCATGGAAAGAAGGATTGGTGCAATGCAATCAATGTTGTAAAAGTTGGTAGGCACTAGTCAGGCGGACAGAGCCTCCAAGAATTAACCGAGGATTAGTCTGGGGATTAATCAGATCTGTATTTTTGTATTTTCTTAAATAATTAATATATATATATATCTACAATAAAAATACGAATTATGCTATATAAAAATAATATTTAGGATATAAAAATATGTCACATTTATATACTTAAATAATATAAATACATTAATAAAGTACCAATTAGTAGGGCTGTCCATTTTAACCATAAAATCATGACCGAACCGAAAACCAAACCGAACCAAACCCAAAAAACCGAACCAAACCCAAAAAACCCGAAAACCATGGATAATGGTTTGGTTACGGTTCAATTTCTAAATAAACCAAATAATTTTGGTTTGGTTTCGGTTTATATAATCTAGAACTAGCGGTTAACCATAAAAACCGAACCATAATTGATCGTACAAGTGTCAATCATGTAGACGTCCACGTCTACCTACGTCTTCTTCCTACCACAAAATTAGAGTATTTTTTTTCTACTTATTAGTATTTTATATCTTGTGCATATCTTAATAATATGTTATTTACAGTGTGTGAATTTTTTTACCATGAAGACAACTTGCTTCAGAAAGAAATTGATGAAGATTAAAGATAGCTTTTTTTTCTACATATGTTTTAAATTTTTAGTTTAGTATCATTTTGCTGAATTTTATTTTTTAGTGGATTTTATTGTTGGATTTGGTATTATATTATATGAAAGATAGACAAAGCATTTTTATCATTAGAAAGTGACCCAATTGAGGGCTCTTGAAGCCCTCTCCAATTGCTTCTTAATGGTTTTTAGCAATTTAAAATTAACGTCTATTTATATTTTTAATTAATAACAAGTAGTTAAATGGATAAAAATGAGTCTAAATAAAAAATAAAAAATTACCATCAATCTCGAATGACAAATTGAGCCCAAGTTGCATGCCCAAATATTTGATTTATAAATATCGGTTGGTTCGGTTTAAACCAAAAACCGAACCACTGTTTACTTGGTTAAAAACCGATCATTCAACTTCAGAAACCCCCGCCCCCCCCCCCGCAACATTTTTCAAATACACAAGTTCAAGACCTTCTCATGAATTAGTGAATTAGTACAAGATTCCTTTGTTGTGTATAGAATAAGAAAGAGTGAATTCAAAAATTTCATCGTAAATGTGAAATACTTATAAAAAAAATACGGGTACGGGAGCGATAAAAAAGATGCAGGGTCGGTTGTCCGCTTGGCTAGTCAAGCATGGGCTAGTTCATGGTATGGTTTTAAAAATTATAAAACCAAAATTTTTGGTTTGGTCTGATATTAAGCTATTTGGTTCGGTTAACCGACCATGGACAGCCCTACCAATTAGTATAAACTATTTTAGTTTTAATTTTTTCTTCTAAATTGATTTTTTAGTAATTTTTTTGCCTAAACCCGCCTAGATCTGACTTGACCCGTCTAAATCGGACTTAATACGCCTAAATACGACTTAACCCGTCCGATTACATAAAATCGGGTTGGCGTTGTAAAAACCCCGGCCTAGGCGGCCGATGGCGCCTAGACAAGGATTTTTACAACACTGAATCCAATTGCAAATGTTTCATGCAAAAAGAATTTGAATTCTTAGTCCTGGTCATAGATTAGGGCATAAAAGTTGCAAGAAAGGAGCAATTGTATATCTTAGGCACATCATGACTATGATCATTGTACGTTTTTGGAATAAAAATAATTTTCTGCATTATTTAATAAGTTTATAGGGTCTATTCAATTACATTGTTTCTTATTAAGCGGCAACAGTTAGAAACTGGAAATTTATAAAGGAAAAAAATTCTCGCCAATTTACGGTTGCATCTGTCTAGTTACAAAATATTAATTAAACTAACAGTCATCACTCATCAGCAAGACATATATAGGCTTTTAACTCCTTATCTTTTGCAATTTTTTGTCAAACAGCTCTCTATGCAAACCTATCAAGGAATCCAACACTTTTGCCGAATAAAAGAAGTGAAGATCAGGCAAAACAAGCATATAAGATGTTATCTGACTGCTTCAGGTTTATATTAAGGAATCATGTATACTAGGTCTTATCCCCATTTTATTATTTCATAACCAATTGTTTTTGTTCGATCAGATATGGAATGAACACGTCATCTTGTCGAGCCAACATACTTGTGGAGTACTTTGGGGAGGATTTTAGTTATGGAAAATGCCTCGTGTACGTATCTATCGTTAACTTTTTGAAGAAAGTTAAATTGCTTAATGCTTATTTTCACGCTCATATGTTTTGAATTAGTGATTTCCATGTAAAATCTTTTATTGATTATTTTTAGTTTGTAAGATTGCTTATATGCTATAGAGCCGTAATCCTTAATCCTTCTTAATGGTAGTGTGATAGGAACCTCTTATATCAGATGTTTAGTCTTATCTACAGCATTATTTCAATCATATCCATATGTAATCATGCTATACATTCTATAATGCTTGAGAAGTAAAGAATTTATATGACTAGTTTTATTTCTTCCGTAATTGTAATCAATCTCTTCATCCAGGTGTGATGTCTGTGTTAATGGACCACCTGAAATGCAGAACATGAAAGAAGAGGCTGATGTTTTGATGCAAGTGATTGCTGCTCATTATGTGAGTGACAGTAAAGAAACATAGGTTTATTTCTTTTCTGGACTCTTTGTTTTGCTGATTCAATCCATATATACTTTTCAAGAGAAATAATTTAAGCCAATAAATTGTTAGCCAACCAATTAAAGAATAG
This sequence comes from Geranium rotundifolium, assembly GCA_963920655.1. Classification (NCBI taxonomy): domain Eukaryota; kingdom Viridiplantae; phylum Streptophyta; class Magnoliopsida; order Geraniales; family Geraniaceae; genus Geranium; species Geranium rotundifolium. The sequence goes on along the minus strand of OY987316.1, from coordinate 16,272,669 downwards.
CACCTCATTAAATATCACTTATACCTGCCCGCCTAAGTGAATCTGCAGGACTAAAGCTCATGTTGGATCTAAAATATATTATATTGAGGTTATGTTCTTTGATTCATTGATTAGTCTAAGCCGGCAACTAATTGAGTTGTATTTTGCAAGTTCATTTTTTAATATAAAACGCTGTTATAGTAGGCATATGCCAGTCCCAGTAGCATTACATATTTTAACTCAAGCTATCAGTTTGATGAAATCACTCTTAACTAACCATATTAATCCCTGCCTTATTCAGAAAGATTGGGGTAAATGTATTTGCTCATTTTACGCTCCAGAAAAGTAGAAAAGAAAGGGAAGGGAATTACGTTCATAAACAAGTAGAAACTTCTTTTCCACTTTTAAATCAGAAGTATCAATAAAACCTTAACAAATAAAAATAAATGAAGACCAAAGATTGTAACACTGGAAGATCATTTAACTAAACATTTAAACTCACAATAACCAGAATAAACAAACATACTATCTGCAGCCATTGCCAAATTTAGTCTACTTGCTTGCTGCATTCCAAATAATGAATGGATGTACTGCTATAACGAAAAAGATAAAGCGGAGTCAAATCAAAAATCAAGCAATCACAAGCACACAAGAATTTATGTAGTTTGCCTATAAGATGTCCACAAGGCAGATGAGAGGAAATTCATTAGAGAGAGAAATGGTATACAATCACGAAGTGTTCAAGTAGGTTACAATAGTATATAATTTATAATAATATGATACACTTGAGTAGTGTATCAGTTGATACGAGATAGATATAAAACGAAAAGGGAGAGATTTTATTGAATAATTCCAGGTAATTTGAGAGACCTGGTTTCTCTCCAGTCTAGCGCTCAATTACAATATAATTCTCTGATGATAACCCTATGCTGCTCTGCCCTATTTATACTACTTCAACCAAACTAAAAGGAAAGACAAAAATAGAAAACACAATAAAAGTATAAATTTGTTGGGCAAGTAAACTTGACCCGTACTTTATTACTTTGATTAGATTTCCTAATGTCCTAATTTGCTGGCCCACGGCCCACCCACCCCCTTTTCTTTTTTCTTGAATATGTTAGGTGAGTTGGCCGTGCATCATTACCCGCCACCCAAACTTTCACCTTATCTTCAAGGTTGAAATGCGGAAACTGTCGGTCTAATGTTTGGTAGTTCTCCCATGTAGACTCGAAAAGGGGCAAATTCTTCCATTTAATTAGTACCTCGACGTTCCTCTTGTCCTCGTGGTGATGCCCACGCAAGTTGAGAACCTCTGCTGGTTCGACAACGAGTTCCATATCTGCGTTCAACTGTGGAGGAATTTCAGTGTCCACCAGGTTAGTCCCATGGGCTCGGTGCAGTTGTGAGATGTGAAACACGGGGTGGACCAACGTGGTTTTCGGGAGTTGCAGCTTGTAGGCCACCTCCCCGACTCGAGCAATCACCTCGAAAGGTCCATAAAAACGGGGAGACAACTTTTCATTTCTTCTTTTCGCCAGAGATTTTTGCCTATAAGGACGGAGCTTAACGAACACTTTATCCCCTATGTCAAATTGGTCGTCCCGCCTCTTCTTGTCTGCCGCTTCTTTCATCTTTTGTTAGGCTCTCAACAGGTACATCTTGAGGTCGTCCAACTGAGCATCTCTCTCGGCTAGCAACTCCTCTACTTCTGAAACCTGAGTTCCCCTATGTTGGTATCGAATGATAGGCGGGGGATCTCTACCATATAACACTTTGAAAGGAGTGTGTTTGGATGCCGAGTGGAAGGATGTGTTGTACCAGTATTCGGCCCATGCTAACCAGTGCATCCATGAGCGAGGCTGCTGGGACACATAACAACGCAAGTATGTCTCTAAACATCGATTCACCACCTCTGACTGACCGTCAGTCTGTGGGTGGTAGGCTGTGCTGTGCCGTAGATTAGTGCCTTGAAGTTTGAACAATTCTTGCCAAAAGTGACTCATGAAAATTTTATCCCTGTTAGAGATAATAGAGCTCGGTATCCCATGGAGGCGGACTATCTCTCGCACAAAAATGTCCGCGGCTGAACGAGCCGTGAATGGATGCTTTAGTGGTATGAAGTGGGCATATTTACTCAGACGGTCCACCACAACTAGGATGGTATCCATCCCTTGTGAACGAGGGAGTCCTTCGATGACGGTAAAGCTATAGGTTGCAACAGCCCTGCTCGGGCTAAGTTCATAGCCTTATGTTGTTGACACACTTGACATTCTCGTACCCATTCTGCCACAGACTTTCTCATGCCTATTCAATAGAAATCTGATGCTACCCTGTTGAAAGTCTTATCCTCCCCTGAGTGCCCTCCTAAAGGTGAGTTATGGTACTCCTGCATGATAATAGGAATCAGTGTGCACCCTTACGTGAGCATGAGTCGCCCTTTGTATTTCAGTATCCCATGTTCCCAAGTAAATCCTTTCACCCTTTCCTTCTCTTGTTGTAGGTCTGATATGATTTTGGCCACAAATAAGTCTTGTTGAACCTCTTGGTGCACTGCTGCCCAATCAATGCCTTGCAAGACCATTAAGTGCATTAGTTCTCCAACGGGTTGCACTCGTGACAAAGCATCTGTAACCCGGTTTCCAGCCCCAGGCTTGTACTGGATCTCGAAGGTGTACCCCAACAGCTTTGCCACCCAACGTTGATACTCGGATGCAACTATCCTTTGTTCCAATAAGAACTTTAAACTTTGTTGGTCGGTGCGTACCAAGAATCTTCGGCCCAGTAAATATGGGCGCCACTTATATACGACAAACACAATGGCCATCAGCTCTTTTTCATATATGGGTTTTAATCGGGCCTACTGACCCAGGTTTATGCCACGGGGCGTTGCTCTTGCATTAAGACTGCCCCTACTCCATACCCTGATGCGTCGGTCTCTACCACAAAAGGCTTCTTAAAGTCTGGTAAGGCCAAGACTGGTACGGTAGTCATTGCCTTCTTGAGGCCCTGAAATGCTTCTGCTGTCGCCTCGTTCCACCCGTACTTATCTTTCTTGAGTTGTTCCGTTAGTGGCCACGCCAACTCACTATATCCTTTTACGAATTTTCTATAATATCCGGTTAGCCCCAAAAATTCTCGTAACTCTCGAATATTACGTGGTTCTGGCCAGTCCAACATAACTTGTATCTTAGACTGATCGACCGCCACTCCCTCTCCCGAGATCACATGACCTAGGTAATTCAGCTTTTCTCGAGCAAATAAACATTTCTTGCGATTAGCATAGAGCTGATGCTGTGACAACAGCTGGAGCACGACCGTTAAGTGGCGAGCATGTTCGCTCACACTGCTGCTGTATACCAAAATATCGTCAAAAAATACTAGTACAAATTTGCGTAAGTGGGGGCGAAATACCTCATTCATCAATGATTGAAAAGTGGCCGGGCCATTAGTGAGACCGAAAGACATTACCAAGAACTCGTAGTGACCGTCATGGGTACGAAAAGTGGTTTTGGGAACATCTTTGGGCTTAACACGTATATGATGATATCCTGATTTGAGGTCGAGTTTTGAGAAGATTATAGCCCCATGGAGCTCATCTAGAAGTTCCTCAATCACTGGAATCGGAAATTTATCTGGCACTGTTTCCTGATTTAATGCCCTGAAGTCAACGCAAAATCGCCCACTTCCATCTTTTTTTCGAACCAACAAAACCGGGCTTGAGAATGGGCTAGTGTTGGGTTGTATAATTCCAGCTGCTAGCATTTCTTTTACCAACAACTTGATGGCGTGGCGTCCTTCTGTATTTGTGGGTACCTATATGGGCGAACATTTACTGGCGTCGAGCTTTCACGCAGGATGATTGCGTGATCTCGGTCACGAGATGGGGGAAGAGTTAGGCATGTCAAAGACCTGTTGAGATTGTTGTAGGGTTGCGACTATTTCAGGTGGCACTTCATCTTCGATAGTTTCCATAACGGCAAGATTCCCTAACTCGACCAATATTCCTTCTCCTTCACGCCTGATGGCCTGCATTATAGCCTTGAGCGAGACTTGAGTCTTATGCATTGCTGGATCTGCCTGGAGATGTATTTCCTTTCCCTCTACGTTAAATCTCATTGAGTGAGCCTTTCAGTTGATACGAGTGTCGCCAAGAGTTTCTAGCCATTGATATCCCAATATTAGATATGAACTTCCCAATGGCAGGGGTAGAAAGTCTTCTATAACCTCTAAGCTTTGTAGGTTTAATGTGACTCCCTGGCAGACCCCTTGAGTTCGAGTAGATCGTCCATTTCCTAGTTCAACTCCATATGGGGTTGTCTTGGCAACATGTAAGTGTAACTTCTCGATGATTTCTGGGCGGATGAAGTTATGTGTTGCGCCAATGTCGATTAAAACTACCATCGGTTGGGCTCCGATGTGCCCTTCTAATTTCATTGTTTTGGGAGATGTTAGACCAATCACATATCTGAGGGATACCTCCACCGTTTTGCTTTCTAGCTCAACATCATGTGTCCCTATCTCTTCTGATTCGATGTCACTATTTGCTTCCTCTGCTTCATCCGGGGGTAGTCCTGTAATAGCAAGAGTTGTAATTTTTTCTTCTTACATCGGTAGCCTGAAGTGTATTTTTCATCGCATTTGTAACATAACCCCTTAGCCTTTTTCTGTTGTAACTCTGCCTCTGATAACCTACGAAAAGTTGGTTCTTCCCTGGTGCTTGTCTGGCGCGGTGGAACTGGGCGTGTGAAAGGAGTTCCAGAGTTGACCCCATAATTGCGGTTAGGTCGGGGATGATATTGTGCTAATAGTTTAGTTTCTACCTTGCAAGCTAGTTCCATCGCATGCTCGAGCCCGGTTGGCCTAAGTACGGTAACTTCTGAGCCGATCTCTGGCTTTAAACCGTTGATAAAAGCAGATTCCAACACATGCTCGCTTATTCCTTCTAGCGACGAGGCTAGCCATTCGAACTTCTTGCGGTATTCACATATTGTCCCTTCCTGTTTCAACGCGAGGAACTCGCGGTACAACGATCCTGTGGTTAGTGCTCGAAACCTCTGGATCATCTGTCTTCTTAAATCCACCCAGCTTGTGAACGGCCTCCGTCGATTTTCCCATTGAAACCATATAAGTGCTTCACCCTCAAAACTCATGACTGTTGTTTCCACGCATTCAACATCCGTCAGGTGGTGTATTGCGAAGTATCGTTCAACCTTTAAAATTCACCCATCAGGATTGTCTCCATTGAATACGGAAAGCTCGATCCTTCGAGGTCGAATCTCCCATCTGGGATTTGGAGGAGGAGAGTAATTTCCATTTTCCCAGCCGATCCCTGTTGGACCTCCCATAAAGGCCATGGGTGCCCTTGGGTTCGCGCATCGTCGTGTGCCCGTAGGACCTGTCGTTGTCTGTTGCCCAGGGACGAAGACTGCCCCTCGGTTCCGCCTCTTATTATGTGTTCTTGATTTGCTAATTGCTCTTGTTCTTCCTTCGAGATTTCCAGTTGTTGATTTCCTTGAGCTCTACTAGTTGGGTCACCTGTCCTGCCATTGTTGTGATCTGTCCCGCCATTGTCGCCATCTCAATTTTTATGCTTTCCATGTTGGTTTGATGCTGGGTTACTGCTGCTTCTGTTGCTTCTGTTCTTGCTTCAGACCGTGTTACCATGGTTCCCGAATCGTGCTCTGATACCTATTGATACACTTGAGTAGTGTATCAGTTGATACAAGATAGATATAGAATGAAAAGGGGGAGGTTTTATTGAATAATTCCAGGTAATTTGAGAGACCTGGTTTCTCTCCAGCCTAGGGCTCAATTACAATATAATTCTCTGATGATAACCCTATGTTGCTCTGCCCTATTTATACTACTTCAACCAAACTAAAAGGTTTGACAAAAATAGGAAACACAATAAAAGCATAAACTTGTTGGGCAAGTAAACTTGACCCGTACTTTACTACTTTGATTAAATTTCCTAATGTCCTAATTTGCTGGCCCACGGCCCACCCACCCCCTTTTCTTTTTTCTTGAATATGTTAGGTGAGTTGGCCGTGCATCACAATACACTCATGACCTAATCAGAAAAGGAAACAAGAAACCTAATTTGACATGAAACTCTAGGAAAGACCCATACACCAGATCATTAAAGCCCGAACATAAGCATATAGGGGTATTTATAGTACAGCGGGACCACCATACTGATTAATCCCAGTGGATCCAGAATCGATTCAATGAATGTAGTGTACCATATTTATCTATAAAGGGCTATTTGTCTATGTATTGTGTAATAAGATTGTTAATTTTCAGGGACAGCGCATATATGCGGATGGCTCATATGATGAAGTAACTAGCAGTGACATTAATCAAAGAAGACTAGCCGGGAGGCCCAACCTCAGGATGTTTATCACTAAAATACGGGAACGGGTAGCTGCATCTCTCTCTCACTAACTATCTCTTCTGTAAACTTGAATTTCAGCTTTCTAAATCAATCTATTATATGTACTGAAAAAACTTAGAAGCAAATTCATATCAACATTCTAACTTGTATATTTTATATTAATACAAAATTGATTATCTATGTAACTTGTGATAATTAAAAGGCTCTGCTTCTGAACCTGAGTCACATATGAACACTAGACTACTAGAGGATAAAAAAAGCTTGAAATTGCTCTGATAATAGAAATGAAGTGAATCAATGTGAATGGGATTGGAACTTTTGGCTCAACTTCCTTTTGTTTTGTTCTGTCAAATATGTGCTACGCATTTTTCTAATTTATTATTGTCATACGCAGTCTCAGAAGTATGTAGCTAGTGATGTTTTGTGGTGGCGAGGTCTTGCTCGAATTATGGAAGACAAAGGCTACATTAGAGAGGGAGATAATAAGGTATAGCTCACAAACGATTTACCTTTAATGATAAAGCATTGGTAACTTTATCTCTATCTTGCATTTTAAAATTATTACAACACTTATATCCTAAGCATTAAAAGCTTTTCACAAGCTCTCGAGTTTAGTTGACATTGTTCTTTAAAGAAATATGACTCTGATCTTCCTCATAGGCTAGTCTTGTTAAGGCAGCTTCTTAGGATATTCCCAGAAACAAAAGCTTACATCTAATACTTATATGTTTCAGTCTATTTGATGGACTATAATTAATTAATTTAGCAACTCCCACATAAATCAAGAGGAGACTTAAACTTCCGACTAATGGCAAATGGCAAAAAGGTGTTCTATACTATGACATTTTTGCAAGAGAGTGTTGTGTTGTTTGTTTATGGCAAAAAGGTGTTGTGAACATTGCATTTTTTGTGTAAAATGTGTGCATTTGTACAAAAATGATGAAATTGCCCTTAAAATTAAGATTTTTATAAAATAATTTTTAACTGAAATTAAATCACAAATTTTAGTGAGAAGCTAAAAAATTTATTTTTTAAAAATATTTCAAATTTTAGTGAGAAGCTATAAAAAGAAAAACTTTTTAAAACATTTATTTTTTTGAAATAATTCTTAATTTTAAGGGCAATTTCATCATTTTTGTAGATTCAGCCTCTTGCAATTTTTATGGTAAAGAACACTTTTTGTCATTTTTCTTAGAATTAAAGGTCATCAGCAAAATTATGATGCCCCAGTTTCCTTCTTCCAGTGGAGTTAAAACTACGAACAAAGGTTGGAACATGGATATTTCTGATTGACTTTGCCAGCCAGTCACGGCGCATGTTTGCAATATGCTTTCAGTTATTACTACTCTCTGATCTCTGCAACGCAAGTTCTTTAACGCCTGTCGTGTGCAGACCCACGTTCAGATAAAATTCCCAGAGACAACGCAGCTAGGGCTGGAGTTCCTGCTGTCTCGAAGAGATAAGGCTTTCCATGCATACCCGGAAGCAGACATGCTGCTAGCTGCAGTGAAGAAAGATAAACCTTATTCGAGTTTCTCAGAATGGGGAAAGGGGTGGGCTGACCCCGAGATTCGTCGCCAGCGCTTGGAAAGGAGAAGGGCGAACAGAAAGCCACGAAAGAGAAAATCAAAGCCGGATGTGAGAACTGTTCGGGGAAGGTTAGCAGTAAAACTCTCGGGAAAGAAGCACCATGCCAAGTAGTGTATCTGTTTTAGCTTTTTGAATGTGAGCGAGTGTGCATTGTTCTTTTGATTTCAGTTTAGATGCACATTTATCTTAAATTTTTTTGGAGAGCTTGTATGTAGGTACGTATGTAGATTCAACGTGATTTTGTTTCCTTAATAGAACATTTCCATTATGTCGCTGTGAATATGTCGTGAACAAATGTATTCATTCGGGACTTAGAATTCAGTGGAACCGTCATTATTAGAACAGCCACTGCACTAGTTTGGCAAACGGGATGCGTACACAGCCAATACAATTCGGGCTGCGTACAAAGAGGAACACAATCAATAATTGGCTGTGCACTGTCTTGTACGCTGCCAAGCATTAATCTGTTTTTCATACATTGCATTTGAGTTTTTAGTGCTTAATTTAATTCTTAGGAAACACATCACCTACACCTAGAATTTGATGTTTGACATATAGTACATCTAACAAAAATTTACTTGGCGGGTATCCAACTTTAGAAATTTTGGCACAGTTGGTCTTTCCACGAAAAAAACCACACATTTTTTTCAATTAAAAAACAACAAGTCACATTTTTTTAGACTCGTACCCGTACAAATTTAAAAATATAAAAATATTATATATTAATATTATATAATATAATAAATATTCTTATTAATTTTTTAACAAAAAAGTGAAAAACCTAAATTCTAATTACCCACTCACTCAAAAATGTAAATTAATATAATATAACATATATTTATATCAACTTTTTTTTGGGCATGTAAGTATATTCACTCAAACCTCATTCTAGGATCAGTTACCCAAGTTTGGAAAATTTTCTCTCGATCCCCCAAGTTTCATTACATTGCACTAGTTCAATTTTGTTAGATTTAACTGATATAGTTTGTAAGAAGTTCAAAATATTTTTGGTTTATAATTTTCGCTCGTGTCCACTTCTCCCAGCTTCCGTTGTTCACTTTCCCTTCCTTCTCTATTTAGTGCTTTTTTGAATAGTTTTCCCGATCCACTCTTCCCTTAGATCCTCACCCAACTATCCTATGCTCTCGTTTCTATTTTAAATTGACTACGATCTTATATAATCTTTGAGATAATTTGAAAATACCCTTTCACTCCTAATTGAATAATCAATTTAACTAATAGTTTGAGAGTAAAATGATCTTTTCAAGTAAGCAAATAACAAAATTAAGACTTTTAAAATAACATTATGAAATTCCAAATCTACCTTCTCCTTTAAACCTAATTACGCACACTACTCTACACTTTCTCTAACCTAATTCTATGCAACTCCCACGCCACTTCCAGCCCTCACCGATCTCGGAGGCCCCAATCATGCGAATCGCTCGGCGAATACGACGTATCTGGATGGTGGCGGCACCGTTGACTTCCTGAACCCTAGCGGCCGCAAACCTGGATATCTCTACTTCGCCGCCACCAAGAAGCTTCCAGGAGTGAGAGAGATCTTCGAGAAGCCTCCTCTAGAGGTGAGGAAGCAGATGAGGAGGTGCAATGTGTGTAGGAAGATCGACATGAGCTACTATGGGTACGAGATGACGAGGACGATGTGCCAGGAAAAGTAGCGGGCGCGACTGGAGGGTGCGGCAGAGGAGCTGATGAGGAGGAGATTGAGAGAGAGACGATGCTCATCGACGCCTCCGACCGCGATGACCTCCAATCCTTGATGGTTCAGATATGGGTTCCGATCATTGGGCTCGGCTTCGACAATCGCGGAGAGCCACGACGGCCATCCCACCGCCACCTGCTCGCCATGGCTGTGTCCGCCTCTTCTCCGGTGAGGTTGGAGCAGCGAGCTCTCTCGCCCCATATCTGCTTCGACGAGGTTGGAGCAGCGAGCTCTCCCGCCGGCTCTCGCTGCGGTGATGCCCACGTGCCACCACCTCTTCCTCCGGCTCTTTCCGATCCTCAACTCCATTTCTGTTCCCTCTCTCTTGGTCCTGAACTTGAGTTTGAATCTGAGACCTCTCCTCCTTGGAGCTGCTTCTTCCCTGCTCTTTAGGATCTTCTTTACCTAACACACAAGAAAATTAATAAGAATATCTGTTTAATTGAAATTGATATAAGAAAATTGATGACCCAATTTTTTGTTGGGCCTTTATTAAATAAGTGGAGGCCCAAAACCTATGTAGTTAGTATACTACATGGAAAAGGAAATCCTAATTGCTTGCCTATAAATAGGAGGCAATAGAGAGAAGAAAATAAGACCAATTCAAGAGAGAAATAGAGTGAAATTCGTGCAGAATTTTCTGCTATTTTCTGGGCCGACCAGCAAGGTTCTCGAGTCCGATCGGAGGTTGATCCACCGTTGGATCGTGATGATTTTTGGAAAGGGTGTTCGGAAGACGTGGTAATACGTTCTGACCGTTGGAATTTGCGTTTGGAAGTCCGAGTGATTTGATACGATTTTTTGATCGTGCGCCATCGATTCGGTGAAGTTTCTCTACTCTTTCTTGTAATTGTGAGTTGAGCCAAGATTGGTTAATCTTGAGATATTGTGATCCTCTAATTGTGTTTAGAGAGAACTCGTTGTACCCATTATATTGATAGTGGAGATTAAGCGGCCTCGAGGGTCCCGTGGTTTTTCCTCTCTCGCCTTGAGGAGGTTTTCCACGCTAAAATTGCGCGTGCCTATTGTGTTCTTGTTTGCTATATTTTATTAGCTTGCTTGATTTGTTCTGCTTGATAGATTCCTACGAGATTTGCACAGGTAAGGAGAATTATTTAATTCCACTGCATCTAATTACTCTATTAGATTCGTTTTTCTCCCAACAAAGTGGTATCAGATGCTGGTTATTTAATCGGTATCCTGTGTTAAATAATGGAAGCTAATACAAGCAGAATGGTTAGTCTGAATGGTTCAAATTATCATGTCTGGAAAGGGAAGATGGAAAATCTTCTTTATGTGAAGGATTATTATCTACCGGTTTTCAGTGAAGCCAAACCTGAAAACAAATCTGATGGTGAATGGAATTTATTGCATCGTCAAGTATGTGGCTATATTAGACAGTGGGTGGATGATAATGTTTTGAATCATGTTAGTGGAGAGACACATGCACGCAGTTTATGGAACAAGCTTGAGCAGTTATATGCTCGAAAGACTGGTAATAATAAGTTGTTCTTGGTAAAGCAGATGATGAGTTTGAAGTATCATGATGGGACTCCGTTGACAGATCATCTTAATGTTTTTCAAGGAATTATTAACCAGCTTGCAGGAATGGGTATCAAGTTCGATGATGAGGTGCGGGGTTTGTGGCTTCTGGGTACACTACCGGACTCGTGGGAGACGTTCAGGACGTCCTTATCTAACTCAGCTCCAGATGGTGTTATCACCATGGATTTGGCTAAGGGGAGTGCTCTGAATGAAGAGATGAGGAGAAAGTCACAAGGTTACTCTTCGCACTCAGAAGTCTTAGTGACAGAACAAAGAGGAAGGAGCAAAAGCAGAGGTCCAAAGGGTAGAGACAGAAGCAAGAGTAAGAACAGGTGTACCAATGCAGAGTGCTATCACTGTGGTCTAAAGGGGCATATTAAAAAGTATTGCCGAAAGCTCAAGAGAGACAACCAACATGACAAAGAGAAAGAAAAGAAGGTAAGTCATGACGATGCTGTTGCTACTATTACTGAAGAGTTTCTTCTCTTGTGTGATGAAGAAGATGTTAACTTGGCTTGTGATGAGACCAGTTGGGTAGTAGATAGCAGTGCCTCCATTCATGCTACAAATCGAAAGGATCTCTTTTCATCTTATACATATGGTGATTATGGCAATGTTAAGATGGGAAATCGAGGCATGTCAAAAACTATTGGCATAGGAGATGTGCTATTGGAGACGAAAAACGGTACAATTCTTATTCTGAAAAATGTTAAGCATATTCCTAACATTCGCTTGAATTTGATATCAGTAGGCAAGCTAGATGATGAAGGTTTTCATCATACCTTTGGTGGTGGTTCATGGAAGCTCACTAAAGGTGTTATGGTCGTGGCTAGAGGTGAAAAGTGTGCTTTGTTGTACGTGACACAAGCTAGAGTTTGTGGTGGCATTATTAAAGCAGTCGAGAAAGATAGTACAACTGAATTGTGGCACAAGAGACTTAGTCACATGAGCGAGAAGGGAATGATGGTTTTGGGAAAGAAGAACCTCTTACCGGGAATGAAAGGTGAACCGTTAGAGAAGCGTGAGCATTGCTTGGCCGGCAAGCAAACTAGAATATCTTTCAAATCATCCCCTCACTTGAGAAAGCCAGAGATGCTTGATTTAGTATACTTTGATGTTTGTGGTCTTATGAAATCCAAGACGCTTGGAGGTGGTCTCTATTTTGTGACTTTTATAGATGATCATTTAAGGAAAGTGTGGGCCTATATCTTGAAGACTATAGATCAAGTGTGTGGTGTCTTCAAGCAATTTCATGCCCTAGTTGAGAGACAGACTGGGAAGAAGTTAAAGTGTATGCGAACCGATAATGGAGGTGAGTATTGTGGTTCTTTTGATGATTATTGCAAGGATCAAGGCATTCGACATCAAAGGACGCCTCCAAAGACGCCTCAGCTAAATGGGTTAGCTGAGAGGATGAATAGAACGCTTATTGAAAAGACGAGATGTTTACTTTCACAAGCAGGGTTACCAAGATGCTTTTGGGGTGAGGCGTTAAATACAGTGGTTCATGTATTGAATCTCACACCGTGTGTGCCTCTTGAGTTTGATGTTCCAAATTGAGTTTGGACAGGTAAAGATGCCTCCTACAATCACTTAAAGGTATTTGGATGCAAGGCATTTGTGCATATTCCAAAGGATGAAAGATCTAAGCTTGATATGAAGACTAGACCGTGCATATTCATCGGTTATGGCGAGGATGAGTTTGGGTACAGATTTTATGATCCGGTGCAGAAGAAACTTATCAGAAGCCACGATGTGGAATTTATGGAGAATCAGGACATCAAAGATATTGGGAAGTTTGAAGAAAGTGCTCCGCAATTTATAACTGACTTGATTGATTTTGATATAGTTCCTCCTACAGTTGTGCCAAGTCAAGTTGAAGATGAAGTTCGTGATGACCAACAGGGTGCAGGTGATGTTGATACTCCTACAGAGGTAGAGATGGATAATGAAGTCCATGAGCAATTGCCAGTACCAGATGTTCCACCAGTTGTTCCACTCAGGAGATCTTCTAGAGATCGACAACCGTCTACAAGGTACTCAGCTGATGAGTATGTGTTAGTATCTGACGGGGGAGAACCCGAAAGTTACAGTGAAGCCCTTGAAGATGAGAACAAGAAGGAGTGGGTTGAAGCCATGCAAGATGAGATGAAATCATTGCATGAGAATCATACTTATGAGTTGGTGAAGTTGCCGAAAGGCAAAAGAGCTTTGAAGAACAAGTGGGTTTACAGAGTGAAGCAAGAAGAAAATACTTCACGTCCCCGATACAAAGCTAGATTGGTTGTCAAGGGTTTCAGCCAAAGGAAAGGTATTGACTTTGATGAAATATTTTCTCCTGTTGTTAAGATGTCATCCATTCGGGTGGTTCTTGGTTTAGCAGCTAGTCTTGATTTGGAGGTTGAGCAGATGGATGTGAAGACTGCATTTCTTCATGGTGACTTAGATAAGGAGATTTATATGGAGCAGCCAGAGGGTTTCAAGGTAAAGGGAAAAGAGGATTATGTGTGCAAGCTTCAGAAAATCTTGTATGGTTTGAAGCAAACACCAAGGCAGTGGTACAAGAAGTTTGAGTCAGTCATGGGTGAGCTTGAAGAAACAGTTGAGTCAGGTTTTTTCAATGAAGGACTTGGGTCCTGCGAAGACTATTCTTGGCATCCGAATTACTCGCAATAGAGTTGCGAAGAAGTTGCATATGTCACAAGAGCGATATATTGAAAATGTGTTGCAAAGGTTCAATATGGACAAGGCTAAAGTGGTGAGCTCTCCTCTTGCTACTCACTTTAAGCTAAGCACACAATAGAGCCCTTCTACGGAGAAGGAGATGGACGACATGGATAGAGTTCCGTATGCCTCAGCAGTAAGAAGTTTGATGTACGCAATGGTGTGTACAAGACCTGACATAGCTCATGCAGTTGGTGTTGTGAGCCTTTTTCTGTCAAATCCGGGTAGAGAGCATTGGGATGCAGTCAAACGGATTATGAGATATCTCCGAGGTACCTCTAATTACAGACTTACTTTTGGAAATGGAGAACCAGTGCTGGTTAGCTACTCTGATTCAGATATGACAGGAGATGTTGATAGTGGAAAATCCACCTCAGGCCAGTTAATGACATTTGCAGGTGGAGCAGTTTCTTGGCAGTCAAGGCTACAAAAGTGTGTTGCACTTTCTTCTACAGAAGCTGAATATATTGCAACAACTGAAGCATGTAAAGAGTTGTTGTGGATGAGGAGATTCATAGGGGAGCTCGGTTTCAAGCAGCAGCGCTATGTGGTTTAATGTGATAACCAAAGCGCGATTCACTTGAGTAAGAATTCTACGTTTCATGCAAAGTCGAAACATATTGATGTGAGATACCATTGGCTTAAGGATGCACTTGAAGACAAGTTGTTTGAGATTGAGAAAATCCACACAGATGATAATGGTTCCGATATGTTCACGAAAGCCTTACCAAAGGAGAAGCTTGATGTTTGTCGTAAGATCGCCGGGATGGCGATGCCCTCCACTTAGTTGAATAAGGGGGAGATTTGTTGGGCATTTATTAAATAAGTGGAGGCCCAAAACCTATATAGTTAGTATACTAAATGGAAAAAGAAACCCTAATTGCTTGCCTATAAATAGGAGGCAATAGAGAGAAGAAAATAAGACCAATTCAAGAGAGAAATAGAGTGAAATTCGTGCAGAATTTTCTGCTATTTTCTGGGCCGACCAGCAAGGTTCTCGAGTCCGATCGGAGGTCGATCCACCGTTGGATCGTGCTGAGTTTTGGACAAGGTGTTCGGAAGACGTGGTACTACGTTCTGACCGTTGGAATTTGCGTTTGGAAGTCCGAGTGATTTGATACGATTTTTTGATTGTGCGCCATCGATTCGGTGAAGTTTCTCTACTCTTTCTTGTAATTGTGAGTTGAGCCAAGATTGGTTAATCTTGAGATATTGTGATCCTCTAATTGTGTTTAGAGAGAACTCGTTGTACCCATTATATTGATAGTGGAGATTAAGCGGCCTCGAGGGTCCCGTGGTTTTTCCTCTCTCGCCTTGAGGAGGTTTTCCACGCTAAAATTGCGCGTGCCTATTGTGTTCTTGTTTGCTATATTTTATTAGCTTGCTTGATTTGCTCTGCTTGATAGATTCCTACGTGATTTGCACAGGTGGGCAGAATTATTTAATTCCGCTGCATCTAATTACTCTATTAGATTCATTTTTCTCCCAACATTTTTGACTTTGATTGAAATTATAAGAAAATTTGATGAGTCAAAGAGAGATAGGGGAGAGTAAGAGAAGAGAGGTTGAAGAAAGGGGCAATATGGTCATTTCACTTACATATCTTTATTTGTTATTTGAAAATACTAATATACCATTAAAAACAAAGTTGATTATTTATTCAATTGAGGGTAATGTGGTCATTTTATAGTTCTTGTATTTTAAATCTTAATTATTTTATTTGGTTACTTGAAAAGACAATTTTGCTCTCAATTCATCAGTTCGATTGGGTATTCAATCAGGGGCAAAATAGGCATTTCAAAGGTATTCCAATAATTATATAAAAAATTGAAATTATACCTCGAGGACATTGTGTTCATTAAAAAAATTGTTTGTAGATTTAACATAAATTGACAGCAGTGTCAACTTTTTAAACTTGAGTTACCGAGAAAAAAATTCCAAACTTAGGTAACTGATCCTTGAATAAGGTTTCGGCGGGTATATTGATCTGCAATTACCTCTAATCTTTTTGCTTGTATTGTAGAAAAATTGTTAATTTAATTAATATTTGAATTTTCGGGTCAGGTTTCAGAGAAAATCCGAACCCAACAGTTTTTTTGCAGGTCGGCCACTCACTCATGGTGACAGGTTTTTTGCGAGTCGGGCACCTGTTCAGAGTCATCTCAGGTACATGTGTGGCCAAATTCGACCCGTTTCCATTCCTAGTTCCAAGTTTCAAATCATATAACTATCAATTCTTCAAACAAAACAAAAACTTCATTGAAACATAATGAAGAAAATAAATATCACTCATAATTTTACAAATTGTTAAATTTGGTGCCCTATCACTTCCTCCTTGCATATGTCCTCAACTTATATGGCTTAATTTCGTCTTCTTTATTCTTCATACTCGCCTATGCTTTACGCTTCACTCCACTAACCAAACACTACTTCACTCCTCTACTCGCCTCTACTTTACGCTTCACTCCACTAACCAAACACCGCTAAAAAAAATTATTTTTTTGTATTTTTATCAGCAAGAAAACATATATAAAAGATGAAAAGAAAGAACAAACAAACATACATGTTGGTTGCCCAAGAAAGGAAAATACAAAGAAAGGCAAGAGCCTAAAGCAATAGGGAACTCAAAATTACTCTCGGGTTTGCGCACCACTTAGGTCCCCCGCCTAAGACTGAATCCTGTGTCCCACTTTCGTCTGCATCAACGTATAGAAGCGCATTTGCAACGATTTGAGAACGTCCTCTGATATCTTCTCCTCCTCCATCAAGATCATGCCGTTTCTAGTAACCCAGATGTACTAGAATCCCATAATGATCAATCTGCTCAAAGCACTCTACACCCCTCTATCTGAGACTCTGGAGGTCCAACCCATGAATAACTCGTGAACTGTTTGCGAACAAAGTGTACGACACTCCCGACCACCTGTGTACCTCCCGCCAGATTATCAGCGTCCACCGGCATGAAAGTATGAGGTACTCACTAGTCTCCTCCCTTCGGTTACAAATAACGCAAATCCAGTGTCCAATCGGGATGGCCCCCTGAAAGTCAAAACACCTCTTATCGGGAGACCGTCCTGGAGAACAAGTCAACCGAAACTCCTAAAGTTCGGAGCAACCGACATGTCCAAAAGTTTAGTCACCCAGTCAAATGGCTTCATAGTGCCACCCACTGTCAGCATGGGAAACCCTCTCCTCGCCGAGTAACCATTCATGTCATGAACTGAATGGATGAAATCCTCTCTACCCTCTAATGGGTTGGTTGTGTCTATCTGAATTTGCTTGTGTTAAGACTATAAATGAAAATCGAACAACAAATAAGAGAAGAACGGATAATTATATTGATAAAAACTGAAACTTTGATCCTAATTACCGGAACTCTCAAAACCCTAAGATAGGGGTATGAGCCAATCCTCGAAGAGGCCAAATGTTCAAATGTTCATACAAATTCAAGATAAAACCCTATTGGACAATCGCTAGCTATTTATAGCAAAATTTATGACCATTCTCATCTCTCTTTACCAGCGACAATTCAGCTCTGCAAAGATCTCTCCGGGGCCACTCCAGCTCGACAAACCAACTGTTGAGAAAGACGGCACGTCCGGGGCCACTCCAGCTCGACAAACCAACTGTTGAGAAAGACGGCACGTGCCTTACACATGGATACCAGCAGGTCAACTGCTTTGATGTGAGTTTAAGTTTCCCAAAATGTTGTCTCCGCTCCACTCATCTTCTTCAGCTTCAACTTTCATTTAATATCTTGACAAATCACCCTTTGTATAAGTCTGGCGGCCATGGTGGCTCCATAATTCATACCCGCACAAAGCCATTTGTAAATAACGCTCTCCTTGTTGGCAACACCAGACCACCCTTTTAATTTGTAAGTAATTGACAATCTGGTTCCTACCACACTCACACTTAGCTCACTTCCCCGACTTCTCTTTGTCATAACAGTAATGAAACAAACCTCAAGAGTCCATTGCCAAATATATCTTCATTTTGTGTCAAAGTGGTTTGCAATACAAATTCTATAAATCTCTGCGCTAGCTTCGAGCCCTTGTATTTGAAAATGATGTCCTCTCCAAGTGAAAGTAGGGGCCAGATTTGGGCTCATGAAAGGCCCATTAACTAATCCCTGAATAGAAGTCCTACTACTGCTGCTGCTACCTGGCTTTTCCAACAAGTAAAATCCATCTCCTTCCTTTCCTTGGACTCTCTCTCACCGATTTTCGGATCTGCAGAATTGAAGATGGCGACCCCAATGGCCGAAGACAACTTCGAAGACGACCAGCTCGCGGCCATGACCACCGACGACATCGTTAGGGCTTCTCGCCTCCTCGACAACGAGATCCGAATTCTCAAGGTATATATATCTTTGTTCTTTTCTTTTGTTATTGTATTTTGATTTGAGGTGTTTTATTTTCTATTTCCAGGAAGAGCTGCAGAGAGCAAATCTGGAGCTGGACTCTTACAAGGAGAAGATAAAGGAGAACCAAGAGAAGATTAAGCTCAATAAGCAATTGCCCTACTTGGTCGGCAACATCGTTGAGGTTTTCCTTCTATCTCTTACCTAATTTATCCTCAACTGAACTGAACTTTCATGGAGAAATTAATGTAAATAGGTTTAGGGTGTAGCCAATAGAAGAAAGTGGCTTGAAGAGAGTTTGGATTCTTCTCTTCAAGCCATTGGCCATTTTAATGTAATTGATTCCAGTGAATTATTTTGTTCTGCTTTGCACTCACTGCTATTTTTATTGGTATACAGATACTGGAAATGAATCCTGAAGATGAGGCCGAGGAAGATGGTGCAAATATTGATCTTGACTCCCAAAGGAAGGGAAAATGTGTTGTCCTGAAAACCTCTACAAGACAGGTGACGTTGCATATTTCTCAATGTATTCTTTGGTATGGGTAGAGTTGACTGAAGCTGTTAGCAATCTGCATACATTATTTATGCTATCAAATTCTTTTGCGGTGATTATTGATTGTGTTAAATCAACGGGTTTTACTATTATGAATGATCTCAATTGAGGAACTTTTCAATCTGTGGTCAATATCAAAACCCTATTTGCTTCCTAAAAGCTTCTGAAATACTATTGGTAATGTAGTTTTGTGTAGGTTAAATTTGGTTTTAATGTCTGCAACTCAAGGTTTATTAGATTTAAGTGCACAAATTATGACTTCGGAGATGGATGTATCTATGTTCTCACAGTTTAAGGGACGTCACATAAGCACTTTCTGTTCTTTTTAGTAGAATCAGGTCAAAGCAAAGGTTTTGTGTTTGTATACAGTACTTTGTTTATCCAAAGCACTTTTAGCATTTATTTGTATTGGAACAAGAAGTTATATTGTTGCTTCTATGTATTAATCACCTACGTCCAAACCTCAGTCTGGTCAACTGAAATTACATTTTTCTTAAGCTGTTAAGGTCAATTTTTTATATTACATTGCAGACAATATTTCTCCCTGTTGTCGGGCTTGTTGACCCTGATACGTTGAAGCCTGGGGACCTTGTTGGGGTGAACAAGGATAGTTACTTGATATTAGACACATTGCCCTCTGAATATGATTCTCGTGTAAAAGCAATGGAGGTTGATGAAAAGCCGACTGAAGACTACAATGACATTGGAGGCCTGGAAAAACAGGCAAGTTTCTGACTCTTCCAGATATTTTTCTGTGTTATGCACAAAATTATGTAGCTAATTTTAAATGTTATTTGCTCCAGATCCAAGAACTGGTTGAGGCCATAGTTTTGCCCATGACACATAAAGAAAGATTTCAGAAACTAGGAGTTCGTCCTCCTAAAGGGGTACTTCTCTATGGCCCTCCTGGGACTGGGAAGACTTTAATGGCTCGTGCCTGTGCAGCTCAAACAAATGCCACTTTTCTGAAGCTGGCTGGACCACAACTTGTTCAGGTATTTATTTGTTTTCATGCTGCTGTTTTACTTTGAAGGTGGTTATTCCTAAAGATCTTGTTGCTTGGAAATGTTTGTGGTGTATCCTAGAGTTTATCTTGTCTTTCTTCTTTCAACAGTTTCTGATGTTATAATGTGATTCCATGTATAACTTTTGGGAAATTCTATTAACTTGATTCAATTAAAATATTTGATAGATGTTTATTGGGGATGGAGCAAAACTTGTTCGTGATGCCTTCCAGCTTGCTAAAGAAAAATCCCCGTGCATCATCTTCATAGATGAAATTGATGCTATTGGGACTAAGCGATTTGATAGGTATGTCATTGCTTTGATCTGAATCGAGAGTTTTTGCTTATTTATATGTACCATTAATGATTGAAATTACCAAAATTTAGAGCAATCTCACTGACCAATGCTCTTCTTTTTACTACAGTGAAGTGAGTGGAGATAGGGAGGTGCAGCGAACAATGTTGGAACTACTTAATCAGCTCGATGGTTTTAGTAGTGACGATCGGATTAAGGTTTGTTACTGCACATGTGAATTGCTACTTCATTTGGATTCCTAGCTATTATTGGATACAGGATTGCAGTTGATAAGAGGTGTACTTTGGACTGGCATGTTGACATTGAATGCATCTGGATTACAATTTGCAATAGTGTAAGTATCTTATGTCATGGATGTTAACATTTTCAGTATGATAAATTGTAGGTCATTGCAGCAACAAATCGTGCTGATATCCTAGACCCTGCCCTGATGCGTTCTGGTCGATTGGATCGTAAAATTGAGTTTCCTCATCCCACTGAAGAAGCAAGAGCTAGGATATTGCAGGTATATGTTGGAGTAGTATCTGATATTTCATCGGGGTGCATTGCTTAATGCAAAGTTGTTACTGTATGTACAGATCCACTCAAGAAAGATGAATGTTCACCCAGATGTCAATTTCGAGGAGCTGGCTCGGTCGACAGATGACTTCAATGGAGCACAGCTGAAAGCTGTATGTGTGGAAGCTGGCATGCTAGCTCTCCGCCGTGATGGAACTGAGGTAAATATTTAGTTATTTCCGAGCGTGTTTTATTTTCCTTGGTTAGTAAAGATGGAATTTCAGGTGTTTGTTTGCTGTCTCGGTCATTTGTAGGTGAATCATGAAGATTTCAATGAAGGCATTATTCAGGTTCAGGCAAAGAAGAAGGCCAGCTTGAATTACTATGCATAGAATAGATAAATCCAATCCATGGAGGAAAGGAGGCTTTGGATTTTGCTTGGTTTATTAAGAAGAAAACCGCCTTGAAATTGTAACTTTCCTGTTGCTTTGATCTTAAATCCTTATTTATGCCTCAAGTTTATGGATTGATTGCCCTTTGAAATGTGATATGCTCACATCTTCAGAACAGCAAGTCCGGAGGCTGGTTTAGAAAGCTCATCTGTCATGTTTGATTCCTGTAAACAAAATTAAGTGTTGTCATAATTGTCAAGGGGAAAGGACACTTTGTACACCCAAAGTATTAGTTTTTCAGTTTTAATACACCCAAGTTTGAGTTTGCCAAACCGATCCCCCAAACAACTTGGTTAGGATCAAAGAAGCTTTCTGCCAAACAACTTGGTTTCCAGCACCCCAACAGGCCTATAAAGGGTTGCAAACTTTGAAAGAACAAAGTCACATACCCCAGAGATGTCAATCTCCGACTCGCAACGGACCGGTCAATTGCAACCAGAAAGCATCGAAACCTGAACCTGACCATATTTTGATAGCTATTCGGCACCCCAAAAACAAATGATCATCGGATTCACCCGCTTTGTTGCATAACGTGTTTGAGAAAATGTCCTTTGACAGGGGCCGAATCTTGGTGGGCAAGAATTCAGACGAAACTTTCCAAGAGAATATTTTTACCTTTGAAGTTAGATACTTATTTTGAAAAGTGACATATTTCGGTGTAGCCATCTGTCATTATCCCTTGTTTTCTTAAGGTGTGGTGTGGTTAGTGGATTAATTTTTTTTCTAAACCACCAATTGCAGGTCGTGTTACTTGCGCTCGAGTAATCCATTAGTGAACACCCCTCACAACATAGCATGTCGAAGGACCAAAAATATGAAATGAAGAAAAACCAATTAACTAATTTGCAGTGTGTAAAGCTTAAGAGAGGAAATTGTTGAGTCAAGATGACAATATAGAACACAACCAAATGAAATCTTTTTATACTGGAGATCTACGCGACGACCAGCGCACAAGTTGCGATGCGTTCTCGAACTGCTAAAAACGATTCATTCTCTTACTGTGCCTCAAACCAAACAATTTGAAAAGTCTAATAAAACTCTAAACACTTTTAGATCAAGAGTTATTTTGGGTTTATAATAATATAGTATTACGATACCTAGCACATTTTCCCAAGGGTTCCCTAAAGTTCGTCATCCGAATTGTAGTACGGAATTATCTTCAAAGACGTAATACACGTTCCTTTTATTTTTCCAAGCAAATCTCTTCACATCGCAATACCAAATATATATGCTCGGCCCTTCTTAAGTGGAGACAGAATAAAGCGGGTGTGGCATGTGGGCTATAAAATTAACAGGGCTAAGTTAAGTGAGATAACAAAATAGTTAAAGGGATTTAAAATATAAAATTTTAGTTAAAGAGGCCTAAGTGCAAATCGTGCTTAGTTAATGAGGTCTAGAGATCTTTTTCCCAAACAAAAATTAATAGGGAATACAAATGTTTACACAAAATTGAAATTAAAACCACAAATGTACATAGATATTGAAATTGAAATAGACATTAACTATTAGCCTATTTTGTTGAGAGCAATCTCCATTAGCTTTCACGAAAATATTCAGAGTCATCGAAGAAGTCTTTTGATTTGGACGAAGAAGGCCGACCCTAGCAGATCGACTTTTTCATGCTTCGATCAGTTCGCTCGTGTGGATATGGTAGAGAGTGCATCCCGTTGGAGACCCTTATTTGATTTGCGTGGAACCTGTTGCATGAAATCAGCAGTGCATTCATGTGGAACTATAAAGCCGAAAACTACAAGAGGTAATAAATCAATTCATCTCATCGATTAATCTAATTTGCATAAATCCTCTTGACGAAAAGGTGGTTAAATTTAATGCTTCTGTTGTGTATGAGATCCCGCGTTTTCCAACCCCTTTCCCTCTCAATTTATGTAACAAACTCTCCACAATAAAAAATATTGAAATTAGAATCACAACTAAATCCTATATATAGTGCGCGTGGCGGCCAATGACAATCGCCGACGAGGTATTCTGGCCAATGAAAGTGCTATGTGTGGCATCCGAGCTGGCGTTGCTGCTGATTCGACTTCAACGGTCTCGACTTCTCTTATTCACCGTGCGTCCCCCTCACACGTCTTCTTCATTACGTACATGGCTTCAACAACGTCGTTTTTGGATGATTATTCACGCATTATTATTCACAATGTTTACACATTTTCCTTTTCTTGACATGAATCGTCTTAGATTTCAACAAGTTCGTCAAATAGAAGATGAAGATGGTTGTGGATGAAGAGATGCGGAGGAAGGGTCTTTAATGCTGGTCAAAATTCTTTTCTGTTGAGAATGAGATGAAGTGTTACTGTTGAGGAAGAGGGTTCATGTTGTATCCAGGGTTATGTTAGGTTAGGTTGAGAGAGGAAGGGGCGAGGATAAATTGAGATTTTTAAAAAAATAAAAGTAATGTGACAATCACATGATGATAGTGAGATTATTTCCATCCCTTTATGTTAATTTACATGTATGTTCAAGAGATGAAAAAAAATTTGGACCCAACGGATACTCCATGCACCCTCTCTGATCAGATTGGAGAAATCTGAACAAAATTCAGGTTCGAGTTTTTGAGAATGTGCGAGGTGACATATCCTTGATTTGACTTGCACCCGATACGATTTTTTTAAATTCTATAATTATTTTTTATTCTAATTAAACATAGGCACATAATCGGCTACAAAAGCTATATTCCTGTGCAAATATGCGAATACACGATGTCCGTCCGATTAGGAAATCTACACTCTGGATTGTGACGAGTATTCAATGGCACATGCTGTAATTCTTTTCAATTCGGGGCCTAAGGTTACCAAATATGCGTCAGAATTATGGGCAAAGTCATCCCTTCTTCCACGTGAAAATATAGAAACTTTGATTCAAAATCATATCTTCCCATGATTCTCGGTGATTTGTGGGTGAAAAGTTTCTTTCCTTTTCTTCCAGAATCACCGATCCATAAGCTTCTCTCTCGTCGTCAAACCCCTTTCAACACACACAAACGCTTGCCCTAACTTGCCTTATGCATACTTTTCCTTCGATTCAAGTCAATGGCTCCAACAAAACAAAAATCACAGGTTAGCACCGATTTTTGTCCCCTTTTTTTGTTGTTTGAAATATCCAATTCAGTTTTAGTTCTTGTGCTTTGCGGGTCATGTTGATATTGATTTTGCAATTGAATTTCGATTCAGGGGTTCATGATTTTGCAATTGATTTTTGATTCAGGGGTTCATGATTATTGAAATTGATTTTTTGAATCGGGTCTACATAGATTTTTGATTCAGCAAAATAGGTCTTCTGACTGGTCATAGAATCAATACCAATAGAGCCTGGTTTTATGTTTTGTTTTTCTGCAATAGAGCCTGATTTTGTGTTTCATTATTTAGTTCGTTCTTGTCATTGTGTTGCATGTCAGTGTTCGTTGAAATCTGAGTTCTAATCCATTTTTTTGGAAATTTTTTCACTTGATCATGGGTTTGAGCTTCTTCGTTTTAGTTAGTGTGTTACATGTTTGTAAAACAGTTAGTAAATTCCTTAATTCCATTGCATTAGTCTTTTTGCTTCCACAATTTCACTCTTCCATTTTTTGATATGCAATCTATTCCATAATTCCATACCATATAAGTCTTGGTCAAAAACAATTCCATTATTCCATTTTTGATATGCAATCCTATGTCCATGCTTCCACTTCAATTAAGTCTCAGTTAGTAACTATTTTCATATTTCCATTCCAGTGTTTGCTTTTCGTTTGTGACCGTTGAAGAGTGTTTTTGCCAAGGCTCGGTGACGAGGGGGAGGAGAAGCCGTCGACTATTCATGCGGCAGCGGTGAAGGTTCTTTTTATTCTCCTGTGAATCGGTTTTGTAATCATGAAGCTAATTTCGATTTTGTTTGATTTTGTCATCAATGTCATGTGTTGTCTGTGCAATTGTGGTGTTTATAAAATGATAATATCCCTTCTTTTTGTCAAGTCACTTATTAGGGCAATACCACATCTAATTGTGCTGTTACTCCATGAACACAGTGTACTGCTTGTTTTCCCAGTTGTTAGCATATATACTAAAGCTTAATAACATTGTCATTTCCCGTGATCTTTTTTGTGAATATCTGAGACTGTTGGGAGGGGGGGGGGGGGGGACTTTGAAACAATATATTTTGTTTCTTACGCTCAATACTATTGTAAAAATATAAAATAAATAACAGGGCATAACACCATTGTCATTTGAACCACTTGGACACATTGATTCCATCTATTTTGACATTGCAAATCTCTCAAATACCAAAATTGCAAACAATATCACCGTCAGGTTCAACAAATGAAGCCGGCGACAAATTAAAATAACTTTCACCAAGGGAATAAAGAGGTGTATGGGCTAACAGATCGGGTCAAACTTTTCAATCTTCCTCTTCTCCTTCATTCTCAGCAATATTGAAATACCTTAATTCATAGCAGTTAAGGTCTTTGTTGGCAGCAATCACCCTGAGCCAGTCTCGCACATTGTGTTTCTTTAGGTACTTCTTTGTCAAGTACTTCAAAAACCTAAACAGTGCAAGAATACAAATGAGAAACTAAGCACACAGCTAGACGGATGAACCATCCTAGGATAAAAGTGAGAAACCCAGCATGGGCATAATAAACCACATTGGCTAAACAGAGCAACAAGTTTACTAAGTTTCATACTCCAAGTTGGATTGCCTATTACACCTCTATAAATATCACATCATTATGAGCTAAAATACCTAAACAATCACAATCACAAGTATCCAGATTAGAGGTAGTTAAAAATACCTCTTGGAGAAGTTGGTGTCGGAGGTGACGGTAATCTTGCTCTTCTCGCGGGTGACAGTGACGGCGTCACCGAGAGCACCAGCCTTGCCACCGACCTTGATCCTCTCCTGGAGAAACTTCTCCAGAGAGGCAATGTCCATGATCTTATCCTCCACCGGCTTCGCGCAGTCAATCGTGAAGCTCGCGCCCTTCTTCTTCTTTCCCAAGCTTCCACGGCTCATCTTCGCTTCCTCTCTACACCAATCAATCAGTAAACAAAAGCATCCAAACGTCAAATACACTAGCCTTCAATATAATTTCATTTTCCGGCAACCAAACAGAGCGAGTGTGACGTACCGGTGGAGCAGTGAGGCCTGTTGAAGCGGAAGAGGAATACAAGAGTAATATTAGGGTTTGGGGTTTTATGCAAAAATCGGGTCGAGAGTATGGTTTTCCGGGTTAACTCGTGGACGGAACGGGGCTCATAGTTGGACACGTGTTGTGATTTGTCGCTACGTTACCATGGTCCGCGACACGCAGGATTGAATGAGGTTAACAAATTGTTTTCGTCTTTCTCCTTGTTGTGTATAAAAATCTGCCTCCTTCTCCAACCTACAAAAATCCCTCCTTCTCCAGAAATGGCCGAATCTAATACAATCGATTCTGTCCGGAAATGGATCGTCGACCACAAGCTCCGGGCAGTTGGTATTTTATTTTTAATTTTGGTTCTGGAATATGCATGGGTTCGAATCTGAATGTTTGGTTTTTACAGGGACTCTGTGGCTCACCGGTATAGCGGGTTCATTCGGCTACAATTGGTCTCAACCCAACATGAAAACCAGCGTCAAGCTCATTCACGCTAGGTATTTCTATTTCTTTTTTAGCTTTACATTCTGAAAATAAAGGTTTCAGCTGTTTTGTTTAGGTGCTAATCAGGAGCTTCCCGATCATATGCAATTTACAATTGTGCTCTACTTCTGCTGGATTCTTTGTATGCTTATGGCTTCTTAGAATGTTTTAAAATCTTTTGGTGCAAAATTTTACTCTAATCAAAATGGTTAGGTATAATTTTTTACAGGCACGTGTAGTTAGGTAGATGATACACATGGTTTATTGTTAGGTAGATGATACACATGGTTTATTGTTACAGAAAAGTAAGTTGGTCGGCGTTATGAATGTCTTCATGTTTCCACTTGCCGGTATTATGAGGCAAATATTTACAATGGGATAAATTCTATTAGGATTCTAGTTTTTAAATGAAACAGGAAAAACTTTAGGGATCAAATATGAGTCTCTTGAATGACGTGAAGAATTGGTGCAATTCATACGTAGTTAGTTCAGTTGGGCTTGAAGATATCACCAAACTCTTTCCCGTCAGTTATTAAAGGATATTTTGATATCCTATGTTCTTCGTGTAACTGGATTTTTTATCACGTTGTTAGGTTGAGGTGAACTTAACTGATCTGATCCTTATTGTTTATGCATATTCGCGAGGTCGACAATAGTTTTTACTTTTCACATTGTTTCATAACCGTCTTTTGCTAGTCTCCTCTGTTTTTTCTACCTATTAAGATGAACCTAGTCTTTCACTTGTTAACTGCTCCCAAAATATTTATGTTTCTTGAAATAATCTCCAAAACTATATTCTTTCACCTTAGAGGTATTGGCATACCCCTTTTTGTCATTTAAGGAGAAGATGGTAACTAAGGTTAATTTTTACACCTCAACACAAATGTTAAGTCCCCCTCGCACTTCTCTACAAGAGTGCATTAAGGTTAGTGGTTTGTGTGGAAACAATGAGTGCTAGAAATATTCTCTCAAAATTCAAAACCATATTATTTTGCTTTAAATGCTAAGCTGAGACTAAGATAGTGTAGCTGTGCACAAACTTTTTCTTCTTTCATGTATCTTACAAGTCATAATCTTTGAATCGTTGCTTAGTTAAATACTCTCTCATATCTATCAACTTTGGAAGTGTAAATGACATGACATATTTGGACATATATTCTTGTTTCTCTGCTGATTATGTGTACACTGATTTTGAGTTCAGGATTCATGCACAAGCTCTTACGTTAGGTGCATTAGCAGGCGCTGCATTGGTTGAATACTATGACCGCAAACATGGATCCGACCTTGAAAACAAATCTGAGGTTGATCGTTATGGAAAGTTTGCCCCCATTGGCAACACCAACTCCTCGCGCAAGGACTGAAAGTTCAATACATACTGAACCATAGCTATGACAGCCGGGGGTTCTAATAATATATGAATGAAAATTGAGACACACATTGTTTTGTTTCTTCGGGCTCGGTCTCGGGCTCAGGTCATTCTATTTGAGGGATTAATTGTCAATTTTGTTATGCATTTATTGGAGCAGCATTCTTGTTCATGTGTATTTGAATTCCATAAAAGAAGAGGCACGGAGATTTCAATTGTCTATGGAGTTTGTGTGAAGGAATTGAATAGATTTGATCCTGTTCAAATATGGATGTTTGTCTTTTTTTCAATATTCTAAATTTAGGATAGCAAGTTTAGATAGGTCATTTGCATTATGTCTCTCATACTCTCCCTCTTTATGTAATGTGTCAACAAATGATTTAAGGGTCGATAATCTTCACAAGTGCGAATATGGTTTAACATATGTTGGATTCTTTAAATGTGTGGATAAGTGGTTGTAGATGAGGTTATGAAAGTTGTGGATGACAATCTTGTGTTATATTATACCATAAAATCTTGTCTATTATGCTGATTCATTATATTCTATTTTTGCTTATTCAGTATGAAGCATATGGTTATTTGGAATTTTTGTTGTTGTAAGGAATTGTCGATGGAATGAAGATGAAAATGAGTGAATAGTGACTATAGAGTTGTTTAATGTTGTTTTCATTTGAAGCGGGTACCATGGGCCAACAAATTGATAATATGTTCGGGCATTCGCTTGAGGCTTGCTCTATCAACATTGTGGTTACGATGTTGTTGTGCTTTGTTTAACCTCCACATGGTTTCTTTCTGTTGTTTATATACGCTCAGCTTTAGTTGAGCGATTGTTCATTCGGGGACATCCGATAAAATAGAACAATACATGAAAGATTAGCATGGCTCCGACACGCACAAATCGAGAAATGGTCCCAAAACTATTTTGACCTTTTTCCCTCGATTGCACGAATACATTAGCCTTTTTCTCAGTTTAATAAGTTCGATTCATAATTTATTTTATTGAAAATTTGACTGTGAAATGTAGTTACAATGTTAGGGGCAAAAAATTGTTGTGTTTAGACAAATAACCCAGTTCAAGGGTCTCATAATGAAACTGCACTAACAATGTCATCAGTGAATACTAGCACTACAAAACATTGAGCAATGCCTTGAGTCAAATTTTATCTTTTGTACATAAAATAAAGCGTAAATTCCACATAACCCCACCTAACTATACGCGTGTCTCACATGACCTCCTTAATTACAAAATTAATCTGTGAAGTGTCTTAACTATCCAAAAATCCCACTTTATCTTTTTTGTTGACTTTTTTCAAAATTTTGTTAAGTTTTTTGTTAGATGACGAAAATACATTTATTTGAAAAATTAAAATAAATAAATAAATAAAAATGATTTTGAACTTTTTTTTCTAATTTCTTCGTTGTACAAAATAAAGAATAAAATTTTGTTAGTAGTAAAAATAATTTTTTAAAAGTTTTTTTATAAAAAAATTTAAAAATAAAAATTTATTTTTTAAAAAAATTAATACTAAAATATTTTTTTTATTCTTTGTTTTTGTAAAAGAAAATAGAAAAAAAGTTCAAAATCATTTTTATTTATTTATTTTAATTTTTTAGGTACAAGAGTATTTTTGTCATTTCACAAAAAATTAACAGAATTTTGAAAAAAGTCAGCAGAAAAAGGTAAAGTGGGATTTTTGGATAGTTAAGACAACTTACAGATTGATTAAGGGAAGTCATGTGAGACACGCGTGTAGTTAAGGGGGTTATGTGGAATTTACCCTAAAATAAAACAAAAATGACGGCATTAATCTCACTCTAATAACTTGTACATCTCATTTGCAATAAGAGGTAGGGTATTCCCACCTAACTTAAATTGTTGCTCTAGGTTTCTTTTGTGTTTAACTCTTTGGGTGTTTGGGTAGAGTACACGTTGGGATAGATTTATGGTAGAATAAATTTTGAGTGAGTGGGACAATCTTGATAAAGAGTAAACTTGATCAAAAAATATGATTTTGTAAAATTGTAAACCTCTCGGTTGTGACGAGCTTGTGTATTGTACAAATTCTCAAGTTCTTGTTCTGGTGGATTTCTCTGATCCTTGTGGATGTAGGCATAATCGAACCACGTTAAAATCTCGCGTATTTATGTCTTGGTATTTGTGAAACAAGTGAAAATGATAAGGTTAAAGTTGGAAAGTATATGATAGATAAATTAATTGAGAAGAATGATTTATCTTATTGGAGGATGCAAATGAGGAATTTGATAATCTCACAAAAATTGCACAAAGCTTTGGAGGATAAACAAAGAAGCACAAAGATATGTCATGTGAGGATTGTCAAGAGTTAGGTTTTAAAGCACGGACATCTATCATTCTTTGCCTCGAAAGGGATGTTTCTTTCTTGGTTGATAGTGAGGTAACGGTCGCGGGAGTGTGGTTAATGTTGGAGGAAAACATCATGATGAAGACTCTAACTAATCAGATTTATTTGAACTCCAAATTATATACTTGCAAAATGGAGAAAAGTACTTCAATTTAGGAATATATCAACAAGATTGATAGATGTATATCATTCTTGAGATAAATTGATATGAAGGTAAGATAGAGATTAAGCACTTTCATTACTTCTTTCATTGCTGAAGTCTTATGAAAACCCTGTTCAAACATAGATTTTTGTTAGTGATACACTTACAATGAGCTAGGCTAGAACTTCACTTCTAGCATATGATATTTGAAATATTGCAAGTGATGATAACAAGGAGCAGACATAAGGGTTGTATACAAGAGGTAGAAGCAATGAGTAGTGAAAACCCAAAAGAGAAAAATCTAAGGAGAATTCTAGACCTTCGAAAGAAAGATCGTGTTTTAAATGCAGTGAGATTGGGCATTTCAAAGAAACTTGTCCTAACAAGAGAGCAAGTCAAAAGAACATGAACACGAGAGATAAGGAAAAAGGAAAAAGTACAAGGTGAGCAAGAGGTAGCTTATGTTTCAGATAGGGCAAATGGTAATTGTTTCGCCATTGGTGTTTAAGAGGAAAATTCTGATAATTGGGTGCTTGAGTCTGGGTGCTCACATCACATGACTTCAAATAAAAAGGATTTACTACCCATGAGAACATTGATGTTAGAACAATTTTACTGGGAAATGATCATTCTTGTAATGATAAAGGGGTTTGGGTATAATAAGAATCAAGTTGCTAATGGAGTGGTAAGAATTTTGACAAATGTGAGACATGTCCCAAATTTGCGGAATAATCTTATTTCCGAATGTATTCTAGACTTTGATGTTGTAAAAATTGTTATATGAAATGGGATGAAGAAAATTGTTCAGGGTTATTGGTAGTGATTGGATGCATCGAGAAAGAGACTTTTATATCCTCTTTTGGGTTTGACAGTGAAAAGAAATGTGACAGCTGGAACTAGTAGAAGTAATTGTGACCCATTGCATGCACTCGACTGTGACATATGCGGGTTGAACATATGTGAGAAAATGGTCTAAATCTACTTGATAAAAAAGTTTGTTGAAGATCACATTGAGTTCAATTCAAGGAAAACAGACACATAAACATAGGTATATTAGACTACATGCATTTACGTGTTTGGGGTTCGTCTATAGTTACTTCCAAGGGAGGTTCCAAGTATATTGTCATTTTTATTGATGAACATTCTAGATTTACTTCTTCAAGCACAAAAATAAGGTTTTTGACATGTTCATGCGGTGGAATACAATAATTGTGAACATAATAAGTAGAAAGTTGAAAACATTAGATTTGATAATCTCGTGACAATAAAAACTACTCAAGGCAAACAACGCGCATAGAACAAAATCTTTTACAACCCTTCGATAATAGTGTCAAAAGACAGCTTGGTTGTTGCTTTTGTACTTTTTTGTTCTTTCTTCGAAACTCACGACTTAGAAATCAGTCGGAGACCGCTTATACTCGAAAGAGACTTCAATTGAGTTAGTCATGATCTGGTGTATGTCAGTACATGATAAACAAATAGAGTGGCATTTAAACTTATTACAAAATCTTTTAAAAATTGGGATATGTTTCAAAATAGTTTCTAAAATGCATATTTTATTTCATTTTAACCCTTATATTAGATTTTTTTCAATGTTACCGCTTAAAGTATGTCATTTTATATCCATTACCAAAAAAAAAGAGAAAATCAAATTTGGAACTCAACAAGACAATTGTAATATAATCCGCTAAATCAATAAGTTTCAGTATTAATTTTTCTTAGCACTAAATAAAAATTTTATATAAAATTTACTGGTGTCTATGGTACCCTAAAAATTTTATTGTTACATTTTTACGAACTCTGTTAATTGACAAAATGAACCTCAAATCCCCTCAATCCTATAACGTCGAGCCCTACCACCAATTGGTCTCCTCCTGAAGCACCAACTCTACCTCATCGTCGCCTATGGTCGCCAAGTCCTCATCTCCCTCGACTCCTACCCTCGAATTAGAATTTTACACTCAGAGTCAACCACAATTTGAGCATCAACGTTATTTTCATATTTTTCACCTTCCTCATTCAAATTTCAGACCCACCATGTTATCAGCATCTAAACCTAACACAACCAATCACACTACATCAATTTGGTAGCCCACTAGGCGACGAAAACCCTTCAGATATAAATTCAAGCTCACCGAGATTTGGGAAGCCGACCTAGTATTGATAGTTGGTGTAGAGGACTCGACACATCTACTTGGCACAAAACCACATTACCAACTCCAAACCCTAAAATCTCCGAGCGGTTATGGGGTAATCGAAGCTCGTTGACAACGACAACAGACAAACACTGAGCTGGTGCTCAAGAGGAGTCTCGACAGGGTCGCGACACTCTAATAGTGACTTGAGCATTTGAAGCATGCCTTGAAGAAATATGAGTTTTGATCTAAAACCAGTTTGACCTGAGATCAGAACTCGTCCTCCTCACTATTGGGTTGCGATTCAAATTTAAGAAATGATTTCGCTTCCGTTTCCTAGGCACGAGTTGAGACCCAATCGTTAGAGGTTAATTTCTAAACATATAATATGATAAAATAGAAAATTTATTTTAACTACTTAATATATCAACTCTTTAATTTTAAAATGAAATAAACACGACAAAGGAAAATCCCTAAAAAAACATGACAAAGAAATAGATAAGCACATTGTAAATCCTAGAATTGGACTATCGCAAACTTAATGTTAATATTATGCTATAAATTTTTCTCCAATATATTATTTACTATATTTTACTCCAAATCAATATCAATAATAATAATAATAATTAAACAAGTTAGTAATACATTATAGGGGTAATTACAGATCAGTACACCCGTCGAAACCTCATTTAAGGATTGGTACCCCAAGTTTGATTTTTATTTTCTCGATTCCCCAAGTTTAAAAAGTTAACACTTAGATCCATTTTGTGACAGAAACTGTTACAAAATATTTTAATACCCAAAATGCCCCTGGAGTATAATTAATTTCAATATGATATAATTATTGAGTTAATTATGAAATGACATTTTTACCCACACTTTGATTATAAACTAACTTTAGAGTTGAATGGCACATTGGTCTTTTTAAATCAACACAATTTAAAAATAAAAACAATTAAAATTAACTGTAAATTGACTATTTTAGCCCTCCATACTCAGATTAATTGTCTTCTTCCTTGCCCCATCCTCTCTTTCCCTTTCACTTCCGTTTCAGAGCCTTCCTCGCCGATCTACACCCTCCGTCTTCCACATCTCTGGTTCGCGTCAGTGGAATGACCAGATGCATCTTTGAGACGAACTGACAGTAACCGAAGAAATCTTGGTCGAGCTTGGCCGATTGGGCCGGGAGGGAGATCGACGGCGCTGCAGCGGCTTGATTCTAAGAGATCAACGGCAGAGATGGCTACCCGAGGCTCACCTTCTAGGCGGCCAAGCGGTTGCTCTGCGGGTGAGTCTGGTACTGTTTCGACCTCGAGCAACACTAGAAAAAGTCAAGCCTCGACCCAAATCTGGGAAAAATCAGATCTCCAATATATTGAGGTCTCGAAGTCAGATTCAGGTGCTCCGTCACCACGCCACTCCTCGAAGCTCTCTCCGACGCCAGATTCGAGTTCTCCACCTACAAGGACGTTGCCACCGGCGCCGGAAAAACCCTAGCCTTCATCGGAAAATTGCGCTGGTCACAGGACATTGAATGGCCTGAAATCAGTGGAGAGGCTAGAGCATTCAAATTCAAATTCTTGGTTTTTCTTCTTTTGTGTTTTGGTCCAGTTTATGGGCTCTTCATTTTTGCTCTGTAATTCTATAAAAATAGTTGTTCATGGATGATCATTTTGAAGCCTTTGAATTGTATTTGATCTGAACTGTGTTGTGTGATGATACAAAGTTTAGTTTTAATACTTGGGGGAGGAACACATGTATAAGGATGGAAAGAGAGAGGACGAAGGAGAGAGAGAGAGAGAGAGAGAGAGAGAGAGAAGAGAGAGAGAGAGAGAGAGAGAGAGAGAGAGAGAGAGAGAGAGAGGAGGAGGAGGTTAAAGAGGAGGGCAAATAGGTCATTTCACATAAAAATTTCAATTTATTTTTAATTTGTTAGTTGAAAAGACTAACATACCCTTTTACTGTAAGTTTAGTTTCTTATTTAAATAGGGCAAAATCGTCTTTTCATATTTGTTGGATAATTATACATTTGAAACTTATATATTGAGGGCATTTTGGACTTTTTACAAACTACATTAGTTAAATTTAACAGAATTGAACTTAAGTGTCATGAAACAAAACTTGGGGGATCGAGAAAAAAAAATCAAACTTGGGGTACCATACCTAGAATGAGGTTTCGCCGGGTGTACTGATCTGTAATTACCCCTACATTATATTCCATAGCAATACAGAGAGAAAATTATGCTGAAAACCGCACTTCGACCATCCTCTCATCCTCCTTATCAATTTGATCATCTATTACACTATCACTTCCCAATTTTGGTCATCGACTGCATACCCTCTCAACAAACGTTCACAAGACTTTTATGATCCCTCTCAACTCAGCTCCTTCCTGGAAAAAATACCGGTCGATAATTGAGAGAACGCTTCTCCCGATGTTCCTCACCAAAGTGGTACGGGACTGGATACCTGTGAGTCTTGGATCATTGGGTCACACCCCTCGGGGGTCTCATTGTGCCCAGACAAGGGACAATCGAAACCAGATCTCTATTCTATTTCCAATACATAACCAAACTCATCCTTCTTTTCTAGACCAAACCTAAAAATCCGTCGTCCACCTCCAAGAGCCCCTATCTTCGTTGTCATCCAACGCCGAGAATGAGACTCAAAGGCGGCAACGCACCCGAGACTACCTATCCTAATCAATATTCTCTTTGTTCCACAATATACTCGAGACGTAAACAGTGGAGACTCCGCTAAAATCAACTCCTCCACATCCACGCACCTCCGCTGACTCCAAATCATTAAAAACTGACGAACAAAAAGACCCCGATCAACAAGCAGTAGGAAAACCCCCAACCTTTCCGACTCTGACGGCGCCTCCGGCAACGGATATGGAGTCCCATTGTGTAGGAAGATCGGATGGTCATAGAGATCGTTATCGGCCTCCTGCAACTCGTCTAGGAGACGGAAACCACAACACCCACAATCTCTTCTTCTTCCCTCGCGACATCAAACCCCAAACAGTGCATACACAACAATGGATTCAACACGAAAAAGTGGAGGAGGAGGCGGAATTGGCGAGGGAGGAAAACCCACAACCGTCCCCACTCTGGGGACGCCTCCGGCAGCGGATTTAGAGACCCACCATGGAGGAAGAACGAATGACTATCAAGATCGTCGTCAGCCTCGACCGTCACGCCAGACCTTCGATCAAGCATTAGTGAGCCCCAACGTCCCATCATGGAGACAGAGGCATGCCTGTTCACGACAGACCCGACAAGAAAAAGAAAGGAGGAGGTGGAATCGGCGAGGCCGCGATAGATGTTATTTCTTATAATATATATTAAATTTAAAATTATAAAATATCTTATGCCATTTGTCTCTTTGAGAAAAATGATTTTTACATAAATATAATCATATATCCAATTATTATTTTTATTAAAATGATAGGCGACTTGATGTCAAAATCTTGCATAAAATGGACGGCTCATAACGCACGAAGTCGTGAGCGTGAGAAGCAGAGAATCGAGACACCTAAAATCTTCCTTTATAAATTTGGCTGAAGCCCAGAGACTTCTAGAAAACTCGAATTCCTCCAGACCACCACATCTCCTCTCCTCTCCGAAAGGTTAGCTACGTATATTTCTCTGATTTTCTTTAATATAAACCCTCAATTCGAATTCTCTGGAAACAACCCTTCGATCATCGCACGCAAAGTTCTAAATCCGCTCATAGATACAAGCAACTCGGAAATTTTGTTTCTGCAAATTCAGGATACTGCAACCGTATCAAGTATGAACTTAATTTTAGCAGATAATATGTGTTGATTCCTTACATATGCATAAATATATACTGATCATCTTTATGATTTGATTTGATTACAGAAAAGATGAGTGGACGTGGAAGCCGCACCATCTACGTCGGCAATCTGCCGGGCGATACTCGCTTTAAAGAAGTTGAACGTTTGTTTTACAAGGTTTCGATTCTTACTACTATGCTTTGTTTTATTAATTTGGTTGGTTAAAGTTCATGCCATGCTAAAATTTTGTTTAATTAAATCTTAGAAATTTTAGGAGAGTGTGTATTATATGTTTTTTTTTCTGTTGCTGATTATGTGGAACAACTATATCTTGTTGCAATTTGCATCGCTGAATTAGTATGATTATGTAGTGGTTAATGTACAGTGCTCAGTAATGTGAAGGTGTATTTGGTTTAATTTGGTTTTGCTTGAGATGCAGTTTTCTTGTCAAGTACTTGTGAGATAAGAATTTTTATTTGTCATGTTAGGCTGGTAAAAGTTGCTGGAAATTGGAATAAGTTGATAAACATTTTGTGTGAGGGGTAAAGAAAAGGCAGTAGCCTACCCATTGTTTCTTTTGCCTGCAGAGAGGCTCTTAATGGGAAACCGTTTACTATTCTTCCCCGGAAAGTAAACAACCTTTTTCCCCTAAGGTCGTGCATTTATTTATGTTGTTCTTTCTAAAATAAAGTCTATTCAGTTCTTCGGGATTATTCAAACATGAAAAACTCAATTTATTTTCTTTCAGTTGCTGAATGGACTGCTATTATCTTTTATTTATACCTCTTTTGAGGAAATATACTTTTTAACATTCTCTTGGTTGAATAAAGTATAGTTGATAAAATGGTAAAATTTTGGGGTTAGTGTTATTTCTTTTCAGCTTTGTATTGTTGAGTATTTCATTTTGGTCAAAGTGATAAATTGTCAAATCAGCGTGAGGATCTGTTTGCAATATTATATTTTGGGAAACATTCCCATGGTTGTGTAATGTTTTTTCTACAGTGCCCAAATAATGCTGTTCACTATGTATTTTGGAAAGCCTTCTTTAGGTAAATAAATTTCTGAGCGAAGAGAATAAAAAATATATTATATGGGATTAGGGTTTATAATTGTTTGCTTTGACCTTTTATATTATCAGAAACATTTGTTTGGTTGAATAATTTGCTTGAAAAAAGATCGTCAACTCAAAACGTAAACCTGTTTCCTTTGAGCTTTTATATATTCAAATTCTTGTTCATATCACTGTGCTTCTGTAGCAACAGCTTTCTGGTTGGCATTACTTCCTATGATTTGTTTACATTCATACACTGAGTACTTGCTATTTTTCACCCTAATTGTTTACTTTTTTGTAGTATGGGCCAATTGTGGACATTGATCTGAAAATTCCTCCAAGACCTCCTGGTTATGCTTTTGTTGAGGTGAGTTCAATATTTTGAATCTCACATTTCATGAAGACCTAGGCAATAATGTGGGAAAATGGTATTGCTATTTGGGGTTTAATTTAGATATCTGTGGTCATGTGGTGTGCACATAATGATTTTAGTATTTTTAGAGTTTCTATATGATCATTTCAGATTCTTCTTCTTTAATTTATAATATAATTTATATCTATTCATGCATCACAGTTTGAAGATTCTCGTGATGCTGAAGATGCAATTCATGGACGCGATGGATACAAGTTTGATGGCCATCGTTTAAGGGTTCGTTTACTTGATTTTTTTGCTTATAAGATCTCTTAGTTTTGCTGGCATCATTATTCTCACTCTCGCATTATTTCATGCTACTGTTACTTTGTATCTTTAAATGTTTGATTCTGTCCTCCATAGGTGGAACTAGCACATAGTGCGCGTGGCCATTCATCATCAGTGGATCGCTATAGCAGTTATAATGGTAGTGGTTCCCGGGGACAGTCCAGGAGATCCGATTATCGTGGTATATATTGCATATGGTGCAGTTTTATGGTTGTTATAATGTGTATGCATTTGTGGATTCATCTTGCTTATATTTCTTTGCTTTGCAGTTCTAGTCACAGGATTACCTCCTTCAGCTTCATGGCAAGACCTCAAGGTGAGCATGGTGTTTCTTGGCCTATTGGATCTACTTGATGCATGATAAATATCAAAGTATACGATGGCTATTGTATCTATAGACGCTTTATTATGATTATGTTTGTACGTTTATCAGGATCACATGCGCAGAGCAGGGGATGTTTGCTTTTCTGAAGTGTTTCGTGATCGTGGCGGTGAGCTGAATCAACTGCCTTATTATCTCTCTAAAATGTTCTCCACATGAAATTATAACACTGATGTGGTCAGTTTAAATTTTATTTATGTCTGAACTGTCAATAATTGATGCTGATTCTCAGCAAAAGCCAGGAAGCCATGAGGTGCTGAGATATGGTTGAGAGATGATTTTCATATTGATTGGTATGCTGGAAGTGAAATACCTAAACCATGAGACTTAGACATTCAGTATTAATATTATGCAATCAAAGTTGATCTCACAGCAAAATGTTATCATGCAGAGCAGCTGAGTTCACTTTAATTTGTCATGTTGTACATAAAAATGGTTGATTCTCTAGAAAAGTGGATAATTTCGTCAGAAGCTTAGTATATTTTGGTTAAGTTTTTATTATGAAGTTATGTACTTCCAAGGAGCACTTACTGAATTGCTAAATGGGGATCTTACCTCGTGTGAGGTTAGAGATTCGAATCCTCAAGTGGGAACCTGTTTGGAGGCAGGTGAGACTTAAGGGGAAGAAGTAGAAATTATTTAAGCAAATTTATTCTTTAAGGGACCCTTATTGAGTTAACTTAGTTTTTATCAAACTTGTATTCAGCATTTCATGGAGATGTTATATGTCCTACTTTGTGGTTATGATTATTTGTAATTGTTATGTTCATCAAAAGAAAAAAGTATGACTTAATCTAAAATCATTAATCTTACGGTCCTCGTTTGCTTTAAAGCCTGAATTTGGAGCTTTTCAGCTTGTGACCCATGCCTCAAAATCTGGTTTATTGGTTTTAGTGATTTTTTTTGTTTGTAAAATTATTGTAGGCATGTCAGGAATTGTGGATTATACAAATTATGAAGACATGAAGTATGCAGTAAGTTATTTTATACTTAAACTCACTTTACAATCATCATTTTATATGTTATTCCATGAATATGCTGGTTGGTTGTGTTGTGTCTCAGTTTTCTCTGCTTTTGTTTTTTTGCTTTGCAGATCAGGAAACTTGATGACTCAGAATTTAGAAATGCATTTTCTCGGTCTTATGTTCGGGTATGCTACGATACGGTACATTTATCAGTTTTGATTAGATATTTTATAATACTCATATTGCTTCTGCTTGAAATATATAACTTGTTTAGGTGAGAGAGTACGATAGTCGAAGAAGTCGCAGTCCTTACATGTCAAGAAGCCGCAGTCGCAGCGTTAGCTATAGTAGCAGGAGGTTTGCCTTGGTTCTTCATTGGATTGTGGTGTGGTTTTAGTTTTTCTATTAAGTAAATTAAAATAATGTACCCTTGCAGTGAATCGCCACGGGCTAGATATTCACGTTCGAGGTCTGTATCTTCACGTTCTCACTCAGTGTCACCTCACCACTCTCTCTCAAGGTGTGTATTGTTTTCAATGTGAATATATTAGTTTGTTTTGAGTGTATATGTATTATATTTCCAGGATTATGGATTGCTTTTTAGGTATTAATATGGATGTTATACATGTGTGCTAACAAAATTTCTTCTCCTGCCCTCTTTGAAGTATGTAGAGCACTATCTGCGTGTATAGCCATTCATCTCAATGACCTGTTCAATTTCAATAACTTCACCTAATAACCTTAAACCAGTCACCTTTAGATATCTGTGTTCCTGCACTTCTTGAAGAGGTATATACATGCCTGTCGGGTAACAAGGTTTGATTCAGTTAATGACCTTGTTCATCTTGAATGATGTGGTGAAGAGCTAGAAGCTGTTATCTTCCTTCCGATACATTCTTCTGTATGTGCGGTGCGGAAAGATCTTTGTGCCTGACATTTTGCTTCTTAAAACCTCTTAGTTTTTCATATCCAAGATAAGATGGCAACTGCTTTGATCTTTTTACTGTCCTGTTCTTCTCCCCTTCAGTTAGACCCTCCCACTTCTCTATGAAGCTGTTTTGCGTTCTTTTTTTTTCCTCTTGGTTCATTTGCCATGTTTTTCCATATTATTGATCAGATGTTGGTTGATTATAAAATCTTGCACATTTCATTGAGTGATAGGGTGATCTGTAAATCTGTTACATGTTAGACTTCTGAAACTTTTGCTTGCTAGATCTGGCATAATGAGCAACCTGTGGATTACATGTGAGGGACTTTGTGCAACTAATGTTTGTTGTAGTTTTAGAGGTAATACTGTTTTGTTGATGTGCACGGCACTTTGGAAATCCTTGATGACTCTAATGAATGTTGTTTTTGGTGTGCCAATGGGTGGTGATATACTGGACCCTGTTGGTGGATGAGTTGAAATATACAACTGGCTATTGGCAAACTCAAAACTACCTCAACTTGCACAATTGTATTTTTGGTGATATAAACTTACTACCTCAACTTGCACAATTGTATTTTTGGTGATATAAACTGGACATCATTCATAATTGTAGTTTCTATATGTGGTGGCTGTGTTTTGGTACTTTAATTGATCCAGTGAAGTTGTTCTCTTGATGTGCTGGGAATGATGGTTGATGGCAAGGTTCTAATGACAAGGGCTTGTATGCGCCTTTGCCAGGACCAGTGGGTATATTCTTAAATCCCTGTTGATTACCGTGTTGTGGATATTGACTTGTGGCATAATTGCAGATCTCCACCAAGGTCCAGATCTCCATCTTTGTCTGTAAGCCACAAACGGGTCAGGAGAAGCAGAAGCAGAAGCAGAAGCTTATCTCAATCTTCTTTGGTGGGTTTTCCAGCTTTTACCTAGAACTATTTTTACTTTTATGGATGTTAAAATTATTCATGTTGTTGTTAACAGGTGAGATCTGATGGAAGCCGATCTGAAGGATCTAGGGATCATCAATATTGAGAATTATCATCATGAATGTGTAATATTGTTTGAAATAGGATACAGATATGCGGCTGGAAGTTAAGGTTGAGACTGATAGGGGATTGGTATAAACTTGTATTTGGATGCTGAGATTTTATTGTTGATGCGTGCAATGTGTTTCCAGTTTTATTTTGATTATATTCTTATTGTTTCTAGAGTTACATCTTCAATTCTTGTTGGATATTCTTGTAGGGAACTACATAATAGAATACGTTTTGCACAGTAAGGGGTAATTCCACACAACACTCTTAGTATGGGTCGAATATTATATGACACTCTTTAAAATTATTTTTTTCAGATGCGCCTATCTACTTTGATGATTTATCTCACTTGTTCTTTTTCATTAAAGATGTTAAAAAATTGGATAATTTTCAATACTTTTCTTGGTATCACAAATTCAATTTACTGCACAAAGACCAAATTTAGTCATAATTTGGTTGTTGGGGCAAAATTAAATAATTCGAACCTTCTTCCCTTTATGTAAAATTTTTTTAGTTGATGAAGGTTCATGAGAGAGAAAATGGTGGAGGAGAGAGAAAGCGGTGGAAGGAAAAAGAGGTTCAAAAGGGCATGGTTTGAGAATGTAAAACACAATTAGGGGCATTTTAGTCTCTTTAACATCAAATTTTAACAGATTTCAACGCAAAAAAACGAGTGAGATAAATTTTCAAAGTAAATGAGTCTCAAAAAAATAATTTTAAGAGGTGTCATGTGATATTTGACACATTCTAAAGGGTGCTGTGTGAAATTACCCCAAAAGTAAATATGAACTATTTAACTTTTGTAAAAGGTGATTATAAACTTCCGCTTTTGTAAATTGCGCAAATGTCCAAAAATGTCCTTTAAATAAAAAGTATTAAAAACCATGTTTTTCAACTCGAATTTATCGATATATTTTTCTCTAGCATGTCATCAATAGGTATTTTTGTAAATTGCGCAAATGTCCAAAAATGTCCTTTAAATAAAAAGTATTTAAAATAAAAAAATTTTCAACTCGAACTTGTCGATAATTTTTTCTCTAGCATGTCATCAATGAGGTGAGTTTCACTTTGTTCAATTATGTAAAGATTTTCTTGAACTATATTGGAGTAAACAAAAAATTAACGAATTCGAGTTGAAAAATATTCATATTTATTTTGATATAAAAAATAATAATTCTTAGGGTTAGTGTTTTTTTTTGAAGTAAATCGAATTTTATTTAAGAGAAAGCAACTAACCCGGCATCTATCCGGACGGCTGAAGCTATAGTTGGTGGGACAGTCCCCGCACCATAAACCCAGTCACTGTTAGTTAAAGCATATTTGGCCAATTCGTGAGCCACATTATTACATGTCCTACGGGCGAACGTTAGTGTGACGTTAACCCCTGAGCTATCAAGGATCCGTCTGCAGTCGTGTATGATGCCCCCGACCATGTTCATCATGTGGTTTGTTTGTCGTATCCTATCCACCACTCGAATACAATCTGATTCGAGGCTTGCGTCATTCCATTTATTTCCCGTTGCTCATGATAACGCCTCTCTGACGCCCACGGCCTCCACCTCTTCAGCATGGAGATGCCCCGTGAATCGT
Organism: Geranium rotundifolium; assembly: GCA_963920655.1. Taxonomy (NCBI): domain Eukaryota; kingdom Viridiplantae; phylum Streptophyta; class Magnoliopsida; order Geraniales; family Geraniaceae; genus Geranium; species Geranium rotundifolium. The sequence continues at coordinate 16,229,432 of OY987316.1, read as the reverse complement.
TTTGAGATAGCTCCCACTACATGTCCTTCCGAGTCCCTACATACCAGTCATATGCTCCATAGCCCTCTTTCAGCATCAGTTCCCCCATCAACATTTATCTTCAGTTTTCCTGGGTTTGGTGGGGTCCATGCTTTTGGGGATTCAGCTGCAATTTTGTCTATTGTGCTGGTATACTTTCCTCCAGTGTCTTCTTCCCCTGCTTTTGCCGCCGCCCAGGATCCTTCGTACCCCTTTGACATGGCTGCTACTCTTGATGGGTGGAATGCTTTCCCTTTCCAAACCACTTGATTTCTCTCTCCCCAAATCGCCCAGAAGGTGATGGCGCATAGGCTTGCTTCTTCCTCTCCTGCGACCCAACTCCGCCAGTTGCTTAATATTGACTATGCCCCCATTTTATCCCGGATCCCTTGTAGTAACTTGTCTCCCCATATAGGTTCCACCCTACTACATTTCAGGAAAATATGGTCAGTTGTCTCTTCAGGGTGCCCACATAGGGGGCACTGTGTGACTATTGGAAGACATTTCTCTGCTAGTCGCGCCCTGGTCGGAAGCAAATTTGCTATTGCTCTCCAGAAGAAGACTTTTACCTTCGGCGGAGTACGTAATTTTCATATCTCTTTCCAGCCTAAATCCGGTGTTGGCGGTGTCCAGATCTGCCTCCTCTTGCACAGGTCACGATAGGCACTTTTGACCGTGTAATCTCCAGAGTTGTCCGCTTCCCAGTACCACTGATCCCTTGTTTCGTACCAGCTGGAGATGATTGAAAATATCCTATTACATTTTATCTCATCAAATTGTGCATGTACCTCACGCGCATGTCATTTGAGATAGTCACCCCTTCCTTTGATGTCGGACTGTCACCTTGTAACCATGGGTTCCCTAGCACCCTACAGTTTCCAGGACCAATATTCATGCGTGCATTTTTTATGATCACTGACCTTCCTTCGCATATTCCTCTCCACACATAACTTGGAGAGTTCCCCAATGTGGCCTCGAAGAATGTGCTATGAGGGAAATACTTAGCCTTTAGTACCTGACTTGGCAAGGATTCTGGTTGTGTTAGGATTCTCCATGCCTGCTTTCCCAGAAGTGCGAGGTTGAATTCTTTTAGGTTGAGGAACCCCATTCCTCCCAATTCTTTATGTTTACACAGATCAGCCCATTTTCGCCATGTGATGCCACTCCTTCCCGCATTTCCCTTCCACCAGAATTTATTGAACATCTTCCCAATATCATCAAGAAGTCTTTGGGGAAACATAAACACCTGCATGGCATACGCCGGTAGTACATGTAGTATAGATTTTATCATTATCTCTCTTCCTGATGAAGACAAGAACCTTGTAGACCAGGCTGTAATGCGTTTGGCAATGCGTTCTTTAATGTATTCTAGTGCCCGTGTCTTGTTCCGTCCGACCATGTTTTGTAAGCCTAAGTAAGTGACTGCCTCCTTCTCCTCCCTAAATCCTAATATGATGGTGATTTCTACTCTTATCCCCTGAGGTGTATTCGGGGAGAAGAATGCCGATGACTTTTCTCGGTTTATGAATTGGCCTGACGCCCTCTCATATATACCCAGGCACCTCATCATTTGTTCTGCTTCTTCCCTCTTAGCTCTGCAGAATATGTAGCTATCATCTGCGAACAAAAGATGAGATACTTATGGCGCTTCCGTTGCTACTCTTATCCCCCGAATGTGTCCTGCCCTGATAAACTTTTGCAAAAGAAGGGATAGTCCCTCTGCACATACTAGGAAGAGGTAGGGGGATAACAGGTCCCCTTGTCTAAGCCCTCTTGTCGAGTTCCGTATTGGTACCACATGCCCTGTCGTAGTGATTGAGTATGTGACCGTGGAAATGCACGTTAGTATAAGCTGTATCCATCTTTCACTGTATCCGAGCGCTTGCATCATCTGACATAGGAAGCTCCATTCCACCTGAAGGAATTATTTGAGGGTTCCAATCAAATAATTTCATGCACATACAAGAAATTAACCTCAACTATCCAAATTAATAAGGATCTTGCTTGATCATGAATTGATCATGAGATCTAGGTTAGAATCAAAACTTGAATATTACCTTTGATTAAAATCTCTTTGTTACTAAATAGTATTTAGTAACTTCTAAAGATCGTCCACACATGAAGAGCAATCCGGGAATACTCACAACGACCCTTACTAGAAGATTTAAGCAAGCAAAACGTACGGAGAGAGGAGGAGGGGAGTGGTCGGTCGGCTTAGAGAGAGAGAGAGGAGAGTGGCTAGGGTTTTGGAAAAACAATTCCCTCTGAAAATTTTATTTTTATAACCCTTTTTGGGCAATAATTAATTAAAGGCCTTGATGGGTTATTGGCTCACACGTCCGCTCACACTGATATTTGATATCTGCTCACACGTCCGTAAGAGGGATAAATCCTTCAGCGGTCTATTGAGTCAACTCATGTAACTAGTGATCGAGCCAATCACAGTCGTTATTGTAACCCTTTTACAGGAGACGTTAGACTGAGTCAAACTCGTCACTCATTACATAGTGACCTCAATGGTCCTTCTGTCTGATGATGTGATTTCATGTGCCGACATATGAGTATGTTCATGACTGTGTCTATGTAACATACCCATGATCGTGTCGTCCTATATCACCTCTGTCTGGTGATACTATGACCTAACTCTGGCCCCCTTCTGGCCATGACCAGTAGAGCGTGATCATTTAGAGTTAGCCTCATACCGATCGCTTCTTATGAAGCTATTCTGATCGGGGACTGCTTAAGTAAGATTTTATCTGATCTGCAGATCTACTATTATGTGTTGACACATTAAGATATTACTACAACACTTCGTAATATGAATGCCGATTTTATTTCAACTAATAATCTTTATTACATGATTAGATTTAAAATACATTGTGCTAGGGCACAAAAACCCAACACCACCCTCTCGTAAGCTTTACTCATATCGAGCTTTAAATCCGTGAGACCTCAATTTCTTGCGTCTTCCTTCGTACATGGTTAGGCACCTCCGTCGCTACCACAATGTTATCTGTTATAAGTTTTTCAGGTACGAAAGCACTTTGATATTTGGAGATAATCTCGTCCAGCGATTCTTGAATCTGTTTAACAACACTTTTGATATGATCTTGTATATGACATTACATAGGGTTATTGGCCGATAATCCGCCAGGGCATCTAGTGTTTGTTTCTTTGGGATCAAAACTATATTCGTCTCATTAACTCCCTTCGGCGACTGTCCCGTGTCCACAAAGTTTTGAATTGTGTCAACTATGTTTGGCTTTAACATACCCCAGCTTGCCTAGTAAAATCCTGCATTCAACCCGTTCGGTCCTGGGGCTTTCGAGTAATTCATCCCAAATAGTGCCCCCTTACTTCTCCTCGTCTACTTGTCTCAGGAGAGACGCATTTTGTTCAGTCGAGATAGTTGGTCTCACGAGTTCGAGCACTTCCCTGCATTCCACCTATCCTCCAGTAAAGAGGTTTCCATAAAAGTTTGATACTTCGTTTTCCAGCCCTGACCCCCATCCTACAATGTCCCTACCCGCAGTTATGAGAGTATTAATATGGTTTCTTCTTCTCCTCTCAGTTGCACTTTTGTGGAAGTATGAGGTGTTCTGATCCCCTTGTTTCAACCATAGCTGTTTAGACCGTTGTCTCTAGTGCGTTTCCCTTGCCAGGAGGAGGTCATTTATCCTTGCCACTTCTCTACTGTACTCCTCAATTCCTTGTTCGTCCCTTCTATTCCGTAGCATAGCCAAAAATTTGTGAAGAGTCATGAGCTCTGCCCGATCCTTCTTATGTTGTATCTGACCCCACTTCTACAACCTGTCTCTAACCCGTGCTAACCGGTCCAGTATGCCCCTTCCCACGCCCTCCTCCCATGCTGAAGAGGTTACCACTGCACATTCGGGATTTTGTATCCATTCGTTGTTGAATAGTAAGTGATGCCCTTCTTGTTTATGAGTTTGCGGTTGTGCGGTCAATAAAATGGGGCTATGATCAGAAGTAGAGAATTCTAGATTTAGTAGTCTGGTGTTCCCGAATGTACAGGTCCACACGTTGTTTGTTAGAGCTCGATCCAACCGAGCTTCTTTCCATTGAATCGTTCCCCTACTCTTCTCCCACGTGAATCTATGCCCCCCTAGTTCGACATCCCTTAGTCCGCAGTCCTCCAACATTGAATTAAACCCATCTAGTAACCCTTGAGGGTATGGTTGGCTTCTTCTAACATCCTCCTGACTCCCCACATTATTCATGTCTCCTATTAAGCACCAGGGTGAAGTCATTCCTACTGCTAGTGATCTTACCAACTCCCACGTGAGATGTCTGTAGTGTCTGTTAGAGTCTCCATACATGCCGGTAATGAGTACCTTCAAATTTCCTTCCAAATATGCCTCCACGTGTATATGCCTTTTTGAGGATGAGAGAACACTCACTCACTTGCCATTCTTCCAAAAAAAGCCAAACCCCTGCTTCTTCCTACCGGGTCGACTCCGCACACTCCTTCGAACTTCATCCTTCTACATAATGTCTGTAGTTGCACTTGTGTACTATATGTCTCGCATAGGAATATAAAATCGGGTTTCTTAATTGCTGATATGTCCAGCAAGAACTGTGTTGCCCGAGGGTTCCCAAGCCCCCGGCAGTTTCATGACAGGATACTCATTGGCCCCTTTGGGACCTCTCAGCTGGTCCCGCCGATGCATTGTCCTGTTTGAGGTCAAAATCCTCTACTCTTCCTCCCTGCTCCAATCTCCTCCGTTTTACCCCACTATCTCTATTCGGTGTTTCCACCTCCTCGTTAATCACCCTTGCTTCTCTTGGCCTGGCTCTGCTTGTAGCAGTGCTACTTTTCTCATGGTTTTTTTTTTGCGTTTTTGAGTATGTGTTTGTTCCCTTCGACCATGTTACTCATTTTCTTGGTCCCTTTGCGAGATACTTGTCTCCCATTTTGTACTTGTTCTGTCTTGCTTCTGCTCTCAGCCATGCTTCAAATGGCTTTTGCTCCTCCCCCCTCATCCCCGTTCTCTCAATATGGCACTGCTCATCCGCATGGCCTAGGATTCCGCAATTGAAGCAAAAGGAAGGGAGTTTTTCGTACTTGAAGTTTATCCAGTACCCCGTGCCTCTTGAATCCTCTACACGCATTCTTCTTCTCAACGGTTTGTTTATCTCCATCTCCACTCGCGCTCTTATGTACAAGTACCAGGGCCCCGTGAAATTGCTGTTGTCCAGCCTTATCACGGTTCCCATATTGTTGCCTATTCTTGTTGCCGCTTTGTCAGTCTTTAGATGAGTAGGCATTCCATGGAATTGCACCCATATTTGAAAGTAATCGAACTTTAATCTCCTCCGGAGGAATTCTCCTAGATAAATATTCCAACAGTAATTGATTCCTATTGAATGTCCAAGGGACTCCGTTCCATCACACTTTCTACATCCTCCTGGTCGTAGAATTGGAATATGAATAGATTGTGATTTGCCTTAGTTATCGAAACCCTGTGTCCCGGCTGCCACAAGCTTGCCAGCAGGGTTTTTAAAGTTTTGAAATCATATGTTTTTTTCGTGATAAGTTTCCCAACTAGGCATAAATTCTCCTTTGGTTGATTATCCTCCTCTGGCTCCTCGACCATTACCTCCACTTCCTCCTCCTTTTCTAGCGATATTTTTTTCCAACTTTCATGTATCTCCTCCAATCCCTCCAGCTCCTCCCCCCTGTGACCCCCTGACTCGTCATTGTATGTCTGGTCTCCATCCCTGGTCACGTCCTCCCTTGTTCTCCTACCGTTCCTAGCTTCGTCCACAACCTCCGGATTCTTCCTATTTCTTGTTCGATTGTCCTCCTTATCCTTCCAGCCCTCTTTCTCCCCTATACCGTCTCCTTCGTCTCCGTCCCCCACTCGGGCACGCTGCCCGATTCTTTCCGGCCCCCCTCCCTCCTCCCTCGTTCCTCTCCCCCTTGTCTCTGCCATTGGTCGCCTCCCCTACCCCGCTGTCCGCCCCAAGCCCGGCCAGTCACGAACCCTACTGCTCGCATTCATGGCTTCCCTTCCTTCCCCGTGCCCATCACTCTGTCTCCCCTTCCCTGTACCAGGTCCCTGTCCCGCCCTCCGTCCCGATTCCTGCCCGTCATCCATGTCCTGTTCCCGTCTCTCCTTCCCCGAAACTTGCCCCTCGATTCGCGTCCCTGTCTTCCCCGACCCCAGCCCTTGCTCCGCCGTGCGTCTCCAGTTTGTCCGTCGTCCATGTCCTGTTCCCGTCTCTCCTTCCCCGAAACCCGCCCCTCGACTCGCGTCCCTGTCTTCTCCGCCTTGCGCCCCAATACTCCTCCGTCGCCTGCGCGTCGCCTGCCCTCCCCCATAACCGCCTCTCCCACCTCAGATCTGGGAGCCCCTTGACGAGACTCAGCTCTTACCGCCGCACGAGTCACAGACTCTGGCTCCGCCTCCTGCCCAGCCGTGTCGCCATCGCCGAGAAATCGTCACAAGGACGAGAAACCCTACGCTCTCTGAAAGAGGAAGGTAAAGCCGCAGTTCTTACGGTTAGAGTTTAGTCACATTTTACAATTTATTATTCATTTAATCATGCTTAAATTTTATAAAAACATTGTTACTTGCAATTTCGTAAAATTATTTTGTTACCCTTTCCTTCTCACCGAAGTTCAACCTCCAGAAGCCTACATTTGTCTCCCAACCCACATTTTCAGAGCTATTCTATTCTTGCAATAAAGCTTCCAAATTTTTTGTTTCCTTTTGTCATCCTCACAAAACTTTCAGTTTTCTTCAAACCTTCCCTCCATTTTCAGCTTCTTGTGCTAGTTCATTATTTGCCTTTTGGGCTTGTGTAAAGTTTGCTGTCTTTTCTTCCACTCATTGCTAGATTAAGGTAATTTTGTGGTGAAATTGTGAACCCTCTTTCTCAACTCTACTTGTAAAGCCATTACAAATAAATGCAACTGGTTTGGAGTTAATGGGTGGAGCAATTGAGATTGTGAATTGGAGTTCATGAATTTGGTTTCTCTCTCACCTCTTCTTTGCATGATTTCTCCATCATCCATCATTTACTGAATATTTTGAAATTGATTTAGTTTTACCAAGTTTCTACTTAAGGTTAAATATCTTTTTAAGAAACTAAATAATGATGTGAGAGGAGATGGGGGGAGAGACATGGTAAAACCTAGGGTAGTTCTAAATTGATTCAAAATTCAAATCTTCTCTTACAGAGATTACAGAACTCATGATTTCATTGATGAGGAGGTGAGAGAGAGGAGGGAGCCATTATTTACTTGTACCTAGCCATGTTAAGTATAAAAATGTCAGTTCTAAGTGTAGTATATATAGTGACGTTTTTCCTATTTACTTGTATTCATATTTTTGAATAAAAAGAAAGAAGATTCTTACTATTTTCTAATAACAAACCTTTATCAAGACGGAACATAGAGGGCCATTAGAATCCATGTCTGGTCATACATGGACACACGAACCCAAACCCAACAATCGTTTGGCCCCATGCCTAATGTTATTTTTTATCACAAAAATGATTAAAATGCCCTTATTTAATTTCACAATGGATAGAAAACAGTTGATTTTCACACACTTAATAATTTCAAATGACTGTTAGAGGTCCTAAATCCGCGACAACAAAATATTGGCAAGGTTGAGTCATCGCCGTGTATGTGATGTAGAGTCTACATTTAAAGTTGGAAAGATGACGGAAAGGCCCACCCAATATTCATTTCGTCATTGTATTCATGAAAGGTTGTTATGTTATGGATGTGGTTACCAATAACCAGACGGCTTTTGACATGCTAACCAAAAGCACCAAGCCTTGCACTGGTAATCATCAATGGTAACTAATTAAACGCCAAGCCTTGTACCAGATTTATTAGCAACTGTGCAAGTGATCATGTATGTATGGTAATAAACCAAAAGCAAAATCCCAAGATTGATTTCTAGATCCACTTAGTGTTCAACATAACATATGAATTCATCAAATATATTTCTTTGATACCTGAAATCAAGTCCTCCTAAGTCTAGCTTGAAACTGCCTCAATAATTGCAGAGACTGGTGATATAGGCTGAGATCAATGCCATCTACATTCCTACCCACACGTGCCTCTAAAACTGCCTGACAAACGGAGCCATTTTGTTAGAGCAGAAACAGGAATGCTTTTCGGTGGATATCATCATCTTCTTACCTCATTATTTGGCTGAATAAGCAGTTCTCCAATGAACTGATAAATGGAGCCAACACGGAAGCTAAGGTCCCTGAGGTGCTGGGTGTTGATCTTCAGGCACGCATTCCCATCAATGACTATGGCTATAGCTGTATCTACCGAGTACTCTTGCAGCCTGCACAGGGCCAACATTGATCTTTAAATGAAATTATATTGCAAATGTTATTGAATAATTTGGTTAAAATATGCAATCATTACCAGACCATACAACACACAAAACCATTTCCCAATTATTAATTTCATTTACTCCTGAAATTAAATACTTCTCTTCCCTGCCCCAAACATAAATATACATACATGTTCCCAATTACAAACAGGATGATAGAGAAAGATAGAGGTTACTTGGCGATAACTCTGAGGGAAGCCCCGTGGTTAAACAAGGGAGAAGATGGGTGTAGGTCTTGCAACGACACCAACGCCCCCGATTTTATCACACCTGATGCCATTAAATCCCCTGCAAATACCAATTCCATACATCACGCTTAAACCCTAATAATCAATTTTCACATACCTCCCATTACCTACTATATGCCTACGCCGCACAAATGAGAGAGAGAGATACTGTAACTCAGCTACTGTCAACACAAATGGGAACACTCCGGAAAAATGTTATTATTCTACGACACTCCATTTCAATTTTCAAGGAGTGCCGAAATTTAAATTGTTCTAAAAAGTAAAATGTAAATTAAAATATAGGAAGAATTCCATATACCTCCCTCACGTACACACGATTTTTACTTCACTCCCATTAACTCTCCTTGATTGGAAAGACGTTTTTAGCATCCCCTTAAGTTACCAAAAGTTTCTAACTTTTTTGAAAATGACGAAATACCAATGTATGGAAAAAAATAATTTTTAAAACATAATTTTATAGAAATAAAAACGATGTTTAAAAATTGTTTTTATGCTTAATATTAAAATTAGTTTTTATTATTTATTTCATAAGAAAATATTTATAAAAAACAAGTTAAAATATAGTTTTTTAATTTTTAAAATTCATGGGTATTTTCGTCATTTTTTAAATAAATTGACATAATTTTCAAAAAAGTTAACGGCGTGAAACTATTGGTAACATAAGGGGTACAAAAAAGCATTTTCAATAAAGGGGAGTTAAGTGAAAATTGCTTATATCCGAGGTTTTAAAAATCGTTGGGCGGACGGTACCTCTAAGGATTAATTGGATTTGTATTTTTTTGTTATTTTAATTTACTTATAATCTATAAAAGTAATATTTGAAATATGAAAACATATTCAAGTGCTATATTATTAACTAAAAGAATGTGTATGCTACTAGTACATAAATGGAAAAGGGCATGACTTGGTTTTAGCTTCTAAGAATGTTTAGCAGTGGCATTACAGTTATTGAAAATAAAATTGATTATCGAATTCACAACAACAACTGAGTTTTACAAAAACCTAACCAGTGGGCAGCAATTCTTAAGTCTCAACAACCTAATGCAAGCAATATCGAATTCAAAAACAGCAACTAAGTAAGATATTTTTGACATCAGGAACCAAACCCTAACCCAAAATCTCCAAAAAAGAAGAAATTAAATCGTAACTCCTAACTCAAAATCAGTTTAAAAAAAATCAATCAATGAGAGGTATTGCTTTTGAAACGCACCTCAACGCTGGAGGTCGGTCTGACGGAGACGGTGAGGTGTGTGGTGGATTCTGCGATGAGCCTTCGATTTCAGCGAGAGAGACACACTGTGAGTAAGTGACACTATTCTCTTCTCCTTCGTTTGTTTTAATTTTTAATTTTTTGATTTGAATATTTTTTACCTCAACGGGCCACCTGGACCATCTGAGACTCTTATAACATTACTTACACTTATATGAGGATGTAAATTAAATTAAGGGAAAATTATACTTAATCTCTCTTAAGTTTGGTGGAGTTTCACTTAATCACTCATAAATTCAAAATTCATTTGTGGAGTCCTTAAGTTTGCAAAAGTCTCAATTTACCCTTTTCAATTAACTTTTCTGAAAATTTTGATTTTTTGTGAAATGGGGAAAATACCCTTTTCATTAAAAAATTTAAAATAATAAATAAAAATGATTTTGAAATTTTTGTTTTCTTACTTTTTTTACAAAAACAAAGAATAAAAATAATATTTTAGAATTAATTTTTTTAAAAATAAATAAAAAACGATGTTTAAAAATCATTTTTAAAAAATTTATAAGAAAAACTTTTAAAAAATTATTTTTACTACTAACAAAATTTTATTCCTTATTTTATACAATGAAAACATTATTTTAAAAAAGTTCAAAAATCATTTTTATTAATTTATTATAATTTTTTAATAAAAGAGTATTTTCGTCATTTCGCAAAAAAGTTAACATAATTTAAAAAAAATTAACGGAAAAGGGTAAAGTGAACTTTTTCAAACTTAAGGGAATTCACAAGTTGATTTTGAAATTAAGAAGAGTTAAGTGACACTCGACCAAACTTAAGAGTGGATAAGTGAAAATTTCCCTTCAACTATGGATGATTAAGTGATAATAATACTATAATGGAGATGATAATGGTTTTTGTATTATAAAAAATTTAGTAGTTATTATTATGGTAAGTATCAAAATAATTAAATTTGAACACATTCTATACTTCAAAATCAAATATGAATACGTCCTCAAAAGTAAACCTCTACAGTTTGAGACACAATTTTTTAAAGAGAGATCGTAGGTTCGAAAAGTATAGAATAGAAACACGATGTAATTATTCAAAAAAAAAATCAATGTTGAACACCAATTATATTTTGTAAACTAAATTTCACTGAAGATATTTTAGCTACTATTTTGTAAATGGCCATATATAATATGGATCTCAAAATTCATATCATTATATCATAAATTGTAGTGCTTATCATTTGTACAAGTTGTGGTAAATGTACACCAATTAGTTAGTTATGTACAAATATGGTCTTGACCAAACCCCACCCAGTATGTTAGTCTTCTAATTTTCTTTCTAAAATTATAGACAACTAACTAACTTACCTAACAGGACAAGCGAGAGAGACAGAAACCGTTTACTTCCAGATGTCTCTTTCTTTATAAAAATACTTGAGGAGCATAAAATTCACCCTCACTGAACACTGGCCTCAAATCTTCTTCACGCATAAACTCCAATGGGAAGCAAACCAGATGTCCCCTCACTCCCTTCAACCGATCCGCTCCATTTTCTTGCCCGTCCGGAGCTATGCCCAAGTCTATGGTGGTGTGCCCAAGTTTCTCCTTCCACTGGGATATGCTTTGTCTCATAGCAGCTCTGCATCGATTACGTCAACTTAGTGAATCTTTGTTAGAGACGAGAGGAGGAAAGTTTATGGTTGTACTCTACCTCGAGTGTATCAGATCGTTGGGGATGCAAGCAAATACATCTTGGTAAATCTTAGTATTTTCCTGCAAGAAGGAAGTGTCTGTCATCTTTTTCCGATCATGTACAAACGTGTGTAATGGATATTCGGACTACACTAGATTACAACTTTCAAAAACAAACTCTTTTAGAACCGTACCTTTGCAGTCGCCAACCATAGATCTTTGTATGTTGTCTCCGCCACAGGGTCAATAATTCTACTGATCTGAGGGAGGTGAAAACAGGTATGGATTGTATGTATGATCAGTATAACATATCAACTTAAAGTGGCGGGAAACTAATGGAGAGAAATTGGCTTTGAAATGTTGCTTGGTGCTTACAACTTCAAAATTTTACAAACCTCTCCTGCTTGAAGACCAAGATGCTCGGACCACAGAGAACACCGAAGACTATAAGTAAACTTTCCAGCCTTCCATGGCTCTCCGTTCATAGTTGAGTCAAGAAACTCCTTATCTTCAATAACAACCCCAATCTGAAACCACAATATTTGAGGCTCAGTTATTTGTATGATGATGGAAGGATATATTGTTAGCAAAGTTATTGCAAATGTCAACCCGCAAAAATTGAACTTGTGCCTGGCAAGAGATGTGATGACTGCTAGTTACAAAGGACTAGATATAGATTGAATGATTATAGTAATTTCGGCCAACTATTGTTTTCTTAAGTCATGACCAGGTGAAATGATGTTAACACGTTTAGAACTATACAACTAAAAGTCAAATTACAGAACATAGAAAACGGGGAATCCTTGAGATAGAAGATAAATCTACCTCTGAGTCTCTCGATCCAAGTAAACTCCTGTCGTTGATATTAGAGGATCCAATCAAGGCAACTCGATCATCAATAATCAATACTTTACTGTGCACATATACCTGCTTGAACAATGACTATTTATTAGAATGCAGCATATACTCAATTTTCAAAAGGCCTATAATATAACTCCACCCGTTCCCAAAATAAGTGTATCTTTTGACATTTTGTGAGGATTATTAATTCAGTTTTAAGTGTTTGAGTTTCCACTCCTTACCCTCATCTGCTATTTTGTTCTCACTAAATTTGTTATAACTTATGGAAGGATAACACAGGCAGTCCATGACTTATTGACCAACTAAATATAAATCAAACACATTTGTGAACATTTGTTTTAAGAAGTATGACAATTATTTTACGACAGAGGAGTATTCAATTTCATTTTGAAATTTAATGCTGGAAGCTTAGAGATCAAATCATGATGTCTCAAGCAACTATGGAAGCTCACATGGTATGTAAGTTTGTTCACAGATATAAGTCATCTTCACTCTACTGGTTTGTGTAGCGTGTCTATAATTTGTAATGTTTTGGTCACGGGAGGCCATTTGAGTATCAAGACATTAAGTCCATGGTAGTCAGAAAGTACCTTTTCAAAACTATATAATGTATATGATCATGGACTAATCCTAGACCGGGTTACCAAAACACTTAATAGCGAAATCTAGAAGTGAACAAGAAGCATACAATGCAACATAAGAGAAAGGTGGAACAAATGGAGATATATGCTGCAAGATGATACCTGACTTGTTGCCACAGGACCACCATCATAAAGTTTACCATGTGACCGCAAACCATAAAAAGAAATATAATCGTTTGTTCTGGAACCAAGCAGCATGCTGAGCTTATGCAATATTGAGGTATTTTTCCAGCTAATGGTCCGATACTGCCAATGCGTTAAAGCTCTAACAGTGGCTGCTCCACTGTCATCCAGACCTCCCTGTTATTGAAAAGACAATATAACATGAAACAATTTATCTTAGAAAGCGAGTATTTGGAAATACAATTACAATACCCGAACCAACATTAAGTTGGGCCAAGTGGTAAGTAGTTCACTTCTACATATATAAGTGAGATCCTAAGTTAAAATCTTGGTACACATAATTAGATTAAGATTGACCGATTTATTGTTGATAAAAAACAGTCACAGTACCTGAAAGCCAGGTAAGAGAGGAATGATCACAATGACCCTAAAACATGTCTGCTCTTTGTATGCTCGCCGAATACGATTATATAGTGCTTCCAGCACGCGATTCTGGATAATTTCATCGTCTGAAAGGCCCGAAATGAAAAACTGATTCTGAGGAAGCAATGAATATAAATAGCATATCAATCAGCCCCATAAACAAAATTATTTTAGCATTGTAACGTGGCTTGTGTTCTGACCAGGAAGGTAACATTCCAGATATACATACTACTGCTAAAGCAATTATCAATGTCACAGGTAACTATTGAGTCTCACATATCTCAAGCTTCAAAATATTCTAGTCACTAAAAGCATCTAACCTTTACTCCACCTGTATGGGTCAACTTTGCAATCCTTTGACATACACATTATATTGATCATCTGTATAATGGATGTAACCCCCACTTTTGCGTTAGTTTTGTTTAGAGCATTCACAGAATATGGTCATGCTATAGCAGATATGTTTATAATTTCACCATGAATAACTTTTGGGTTATGATAACAGTATGGAAGGATCAGTTTATGTAACTTTAATGAATACGGAATACCATATTAATCAATAAAGTGGATACTTTTAAATGAAACTTTACCAGGCTGGAAGAAGAGAGGTAGATTAATAGGTGATACAACCTTTTCCCACAGGTTTGATTATCAGGAAAGCCACATCAATGTACATAAAACAGGACTAGCAGAAAGCTATATCATAATATGCTCTGTTCTTAGAACATTTAACTTCATTAGTTACCTCAATGAAGATGAAATGTTCTGCTTTCTCAATGAAAGAACAATAAGCACTATGAATGCTTTCTTCTGTTCGGCTTGTTCCTGCAGACCATTGGCTGACACTTCTGATAACCTAGAAGTCATATATAGATTGAAGACATCAGGGATTAAAGCATAGCTACAGAGCTAGAAATCAAGATCAATAATGGAACATGATTAGAGTTGAAGTGTATGCTATGCTGACAATGAATGACCCCACAAACTAGAAGAAAATAATATGCCCGATACTTACTCTTTTACTATCAAACTCAATATTTCCACACAAAGCTTTCTATCAGTGTCAATCTCCGTGAGTTCCAAATCGTGCATGTGCCAGTTTGTTGCACCTTTTGTTCTGACAAGTGCTACTATAAACTGACTTAAATGAACAACTCTTTGTTCTAATAGGATGCAAAAAAAAGTAAGTCACAATAAGTTTGTTAACCCACTTCGGCACTCAATGTCATACGTCTGGGGTCAGTTCTGCAACCTGGTGCAATAGTATTCACTTATCTCTTGTTAGTGTAATTACAGATAAGTGTCTAGCTGCTCACTGACTTTCCAAGTACCTGCCTTTAAGCCCAATAGAGTTAAATACTCCCTCCCCCCCCCCCTTCCCAGACGATCTCCTACCCGAAAGGTCGCATTTCAATCTTCTTCTAGAAGTGATTATGCACACTCTCCCTAGAGAGTAAAGATCAGAGCTTCCTCGTAAAGATGCTTCATGCAGGTCCTCCTTGAACCTCGCTAGTGCCATGACATAATTGTTTTTGGTATCGTGTTGTGGTCCACAATTACTATTATTAAGTATTATCATTTATCACTATCTTTTAGTGCCTTAGTTGTTCCATCTTCCCACATTGATGGGATTGAAATATTATTATTTACTGCATTGCTTTTCATATTCCACTATTTCCTAGTAGTATGATGTATTTATAGGGGCTTGGATTATCAATAAAAAGGCAAGCAATACTTTAGAGAAACATATGCTTGAGTATCTTGGAGTATTGTGAGATTTGCATAATAGGTCGTCGACGAAACCACACGTCTCGATCAACCCCATCACCTCGAGGACCCATTACCCGATCTAGAGCCAGGGATCATAACATATCGCTAGCTTGTTCTAACAACAACTACAATAACCTGGTCTTCTTTGTTGAGAACCCCCTAGTCATTCTTGAGTAATTCACATCATTGATGTCTTCTTATTTGAGTTGTGCGAAAGACGAGAATTAACATCAGATATCCTTAGGTATATACAGGATGGGTATCTCGGAACCCTTTCCTATTTTTGATCCTATTGACTTTCCTAATCTGATTAGGAAAAGTTACCTATATGCACGAGGCACGCCTCCTTCCTTGAACTGTCTTCATCATGGATTTTATCAAGTCGGCTCCTCTATGATGGCGGAAAGGTCCTTGAGTGAGCGGTTCGATGAGTTTTTGGGTTTGTACCAGGCCGACAAAACTGCAACCGAAGTTAAGTACCAACAGTTGCTCGATCAAATGCAGCAACTCACCAGCTCTCTACAACCAAATCGTAGAGAGGGGCAGCCCGAGGAGGAGGGGCAGACCGGTGAAGCCAGCCGCACCCAAGAGCAGCTGCAGCATCGCGCAACTCCAACAGCGGAAGAGAGTGCGGGCAGCGGACTTAGAGGGGTTGTTCCCCGTTACACCAACTTGGATTTTCCTAGGTTTGGTGGTGGTGAGGACCCTCTGGTTTGGCTAAGTACATGTGAAAAAATTTTCTTGCACCAGAGAACTAGCGAGGAAGAGAAGGTCTCGTTGGCGTCCATCCACCTCCAGGGCGACGGCCAGCTATGGTTCATGAAACTTCAACGAGACCGACCCAACCTGACATGGCACGTATTCAAGCATCACTGTCATGTTCGTTTTGGAGCTCCGGGCAAGAGCAACAAGCTGGGGGAGTTGTCGAAACTCCTGCAAACGGGCTCCGTTGAGACATATCAACGTCAGTTCGAAAAACTGTCGGCTCAGGTATCCTCCCTCACTTATGAACAAGAAATGTCTATATTCATTAGTGGGCTTCAGGACTCCATTGCGGTCGATGTGGAAGTTCAACAACCCATTGATTTAACCTCTGCTATGAATTTTGCCCGTCTTTTTGAACGTCGGCATATGCGAGATGAAGGTTCCTCCATACAAGGGGAACTAGTGGATGGACATGGTCCAGTGATCCAACGGCTATCTCGGACAGAATTGAATGAACGTCGCGCCAAAGGTCTCTGTTTTAATTGCGATGAATCATATACGGCCGGTCATAGATGCAAAAAATTGTTTTTCTTGGAGGCGACAGAGAAGGACGAGGAACGTATGTTCGAACCCGAGGACCCTGGCGGAAATCATACTAGACAACTCTATCAAATTACATGACGGTGCGCTCGAGGACGAGCGATATCTCGAAGGGGTGGATGATGTTGTGGTCCACAATTACTATTATTAAGTATTATCATTTATCACTATCTTTTAGTGCCTTAGTTGTTCCATCTTCCCACATTGATGGGATTGAAATATTATTATTTACTGCATTGCTTTTCATATTCCACTATTTCCTAGTAGTATGATGTATTCATAGGGGCTTGGATTATCAATAAAAAGGCAAGCAATACTTTAGAGAAACATATGCTTGAGTATCTTGGAGTATTGTGAGATTTGCATAATAGGTCGTCGATGAAACTACACGTCTCGATCAACCCCATCACCTCGAGGACCCATTACCCGATCTAGAGCCAGGGACCATAACATATCGCTAGCTTGTTCTAACAACAACTACAATAACCTGGTCTTCTTTGTTGAGAACCCCCTAGTCATTCTTGAGTAATTCACATCTTTGATGTCTTCTGATTTGAGTTGTGCGAGAGACGAGAATTAACATCAGATACAGGATGGGTATCTCGGAACCCTTTCCTATTTTTGATCCTATTGACTTTCCTAATCTGATTAGGAAAAGTTACCTATATGCACGAGGCACGCCTCCTTCCTTGAACTGCCTTCATCATGGATTTTATCAAGCGGCTCCTCTATGATGAAGTGTTTGGTGTTGAGTTGTTTTTTCTAGAAACTTTCCCATTTTACACGCATCAATTTTGGGCATATACCACCTTCAACTTTGTCCTCTGTTATGTTGTGACAACATGCTAAAGTCTCCTGCGCTGGGACAATCTTCAATTGTCGAACACTTTGTCTAGACATCTTCAATTCAACTTCAACATCAACATCAACATCTTCCTCTGAAGCCTCTCGTTCCAATCAAGCTAGTGTCATTGGTTGTTATTGCATTATCGAAGGTTTCTGTCTTCAGTCAACATCATTCTTCAAGTCTTCATCTCCATTCTTGGTGACACTCCGGAGAGTATTCTTATAAACATTTGTTGGACAGTTTGTCTTGACAAAATCGGAGATATCTCATATCATTTGAACACTGTCTTGTCTTCTATCTTCAGGATGTTTGAGAATTTGCACAACAAGTTCATAACTGAACAATAGCCTTCAGATCCAGGATGTCGAACTGTTTGTCTCAGCATATTATAGCTAACAAATTCACGAGGATACATATGTTATGCCATAACATGTCAAACTACTTGAAGGCATCAATAAACTTTGTATTCCTATGTAAAGTTCTCATTATCCATGAAGGTTGTACATCACTCTTTTTATAATCCCATCATGAGATTTAGGGTTTATCCTTGCAATTTACAACAACCAAAGCTTACATGGTATAAGCAATAAGCTTTACCACAAATCAAGCTTCAACAAGACCAATATCGAATAAGACAGGAATACCTCTAACTAGTTTGAACTGAGAAGAAAGGAAAACAATACATGTGTAGGGCCTATCAGATACTTAGCTCAGACTTTGAAATAACTGACTAATTCATGACCAGATAGAATAATATAAGTAACACAATCACAGAACATCATGATATCTTATTATCAAATTTCATGTTTCTGTGGACCTTTAAGAATTAGAGAGAATAAGCTAACCTGGCAATGACATGCGACTCTTGGACCAATTTGTACGAATTCATCAACAGAAGCATCATGTTCACCTTCTTCAAGAGGTTCACACCAGTCATCTGAACTATTCTCATGAGACTCTGTTACCAAACTGAAGTTCATTTCACTATGAAGATCCATAAAATTAAGGTCATTAATAGACCCCTTCCTCTGTACATCTGGAACTGAACTTTCAACCTTTGACTTCTGGACTGAGGAAAAAGAGCTTCCAGTGATTCTAGTTGGCTGATGTAGAAGATTCATATCCTTGGAAAAGTTCTGGCGTGCTTCAGAATCAACAGAAACTAGTCCATTTGGATCTAGAGGCAAAAGCAGTGGAATATCTTGCAATGGTGATAAGTCTGAGTTGCATATATCTCGTCTGTTGGCTTCATTATTGTTCTCTTGTGCATCATTATTATTTCCAATGTCAATCTCTCTGCTTTTTCCCATGTAATGAGGGATGACCATATGATGGTGAGGCAAAAGCAGAGGGATTGTTTGTTCATCTGGAGCTTTGTTTCTCTGCATAAAATGTTTGAACATGTTACATGAATCGAGAAAAATAGGAAAACTATATTTCAGGAGCACATGTAACAGAAGAGCAACCTTTGCATGATTCCATCGCTGAACAAAATGCCGTGCAATATCGCGACAGGGTGGACCCCAGAGAGCACAGTGGACATCATGCCATGGCATGCGGGGATACTTTTCACGCTCTAGTTCATCTTTCATCGCGTCTTCCCAAGAATTTGGTTCCGATTCCCTGGCCAGACTCACCAGGTCATTTTGTGCAGAACATGGAGCTTTCTCCGTTATATGTTTGTAAAATGACTTGTTAATCATATCAAAAAGACAGTCTCCAAGCTATTAGGAGGGCATAATAATATCCCTAATATTCATAATGTACACCATGTAGAGTCATTTAGTACACAACTATTTGTTTCAAGATTCAGATCCTGTCTACTCTTTTGAAAGTTTGCTTTCAGTTCCCCATAAATTGGAGAAAAAATAGACTAACCTTGGGTTGTAGTAGTCCTTTCCAGGCCATGTATGAGAAGGATGGTCGCCTACTTTATGTTCGATTGTATCATAACGACCAAAGCATAAATCTAATCCTCCAATGAAACAGATCTGATAATCAACTATAACCAGTTTCTCATGGTGTGACCTAATATAAAACCAGACAGGTTAGTTACAAACAAAACAAAATTGCAGGAGGTAACAAACAGACAAGTACTAAATGATGTGAATTAAACTCTGATCAATTTGGTCAAATGCAAAGGTTGAGTAGGGTAAATTCATACACCACATACCATAAATAAACACCGGAGGAGAAATGGTCAGGATAACGTAGAACTCGCACATTCTCATGAATGCTACGGAGTCTATTTTTACTGTATAAACTATTGATTTTTAGAGCAATGGCAACCTCCTTGTAGAGAAGAATGTAAATCTGCATGATCATATTAGTCAAAGGTATCATGATCAAGAATCAAGATCGTACAGACAGTTTACATAGTAATTAGTACAATGTAAATCCACAATGAAAAAATGATACTAACAGTGCACCATTAACTGGTTATCACATGTACAAGCACGCAGATAAACCTCCCAAAACAAAACATAAAATCATTTATATTCGCACATGAACTCCTTGTTTAGCCTTTTCTTCCAGTAATGCATCAAGCCGAGATGAAGCATGACTTTGAAAGGGGCGCCTGAGATACAGTTCTGGGCAAAGCCACCAGCCAGTGATAAATATCTGCATGCAACATTCAGTAGTTTGAGTCTGATGGTAAATGCTGACATAAACCAAAGGTAACACGTGTGCTGCCAGAAAAGTAGACCTCAGATTTTGCATCCTCTATTGCAGAAGCAATTGCTTCAAATGCTACTTGACCATCAATAAACCACTGAACTTGACTCCCATCTTCAGACAACCCCCTTGGAGGAGCAAATGACCCAAAACGGTGAGGATGGCACCATCCATCGTGAGGTTTGAGAACAGCATCATTAATTGCAGAAACCCATTCTTTAACCTTGGAACTATTGGTTGTTCTGAACTTTATGCTCCGAATTCCGCAAGAAACCTTTTAGGTATCCAAGTTAGCAATGAAAAAAAAACATATATTAACAGCAGCAGGTTTCAGCAAAAGTTAAACCTGCATTCAGTAGACCACGAGGAGAGTCTAGTGGCCGCCATGGATACCCATCTTAAGGGTCAAGCAATTAGTAGTTTAGTGTCTTTATATATATATATATATATATATATATATATATATATATATATATAGGGGCATATTCAAGTGAGAACCAAGAGTCGCGTGAGAACTTGTGAGAACCACCCAAATGTAACGAGGGGGCGTGTATTTTTCTATACGGTGAGGATGGCACCATCCATCGTGAGGTTTGAGAACAGCATCATTAATTGGCGTGCCATAATAATGTTATGGAAATACATGTCATAATAATGGAAACACGGGTATGGAAATACACGACATAATAATGAAAATACATGGCTTAATAGTAGAAATACATGACATAATAATGAAAACACAGTTCGCACAATCCTGTTTGGTTCGTACATGATCATGGACTTATATATATATAGTTTACCTTAAATACGTAGTGTAAGGGGTTACGTTCCTTTATGGAGTGTGCTAAGTATATCTGGGAGCCTATATCTCCATTTGACGCAGGTGGCACATCAAAAACAACTATGTCTAAGAGTTTGGTGCCAAAAGGATCTTCAAGCAAGGCAAAGAACCCAGGCTTCAAGACAGCCCATACCTTCATGTAAATAACAGCAGTATTACAATAAATACAAGTTGCATGGTTTCTCAAACAGGAAACTCATGTAAGAAGGGACCTAATTAATTTCCAACTCAACAATCAAATTGCAAATTCTCATACACGATGTTGGAGGCAGAACTAAGGCGACATGATTTCTTGAGTGACAATCACTAGGTTTAACAGACATGGCAGGGTGCCAGCAGAAAACAATTCAAGTGAGGTATGGAGCCATAGAAATCTATAATTAGAGGAGTCCTTCCATCCACAAATTTAGGCGGTAGTGATGCCTTAACTCTTCCATGCATAAAAAAACTTAAACACAGAGGAGTCCTTCCATCCCCTAATTCAAGGAGCTTTCCAAAGGTTTTGTTAGGATCCTATGGGTGTCAATCAAAGCTAGAGTTTAAAATGAAACATAGTGGAGAGCATGATGAATACTGCAAACTCTTAACTTTTGCAGTACTTTGAAAAATTACTCCATTACTGCTAGTTTCATAGCCATATCTTATGAGCATAAATTAGTTCCAGCAGAAAAGCATGCATGCCATACCTATCTTATCCACTAAAAATATGGAGCAGTGTTTTATCTGTTTCATGTTCTAATTCCCCTGGTATATTATGAGTTTTCTCTACTTGAGAGCAAAAAGTACTTTTAAAGTTTCTACAATAACGAACACAAATATTCAAATACAAATACAAATAGTTCCATGGGGTTTAGAAAATTTGGCTTGCACATCTTTGTTGGTCAAACAAAATTAAGAAAGATAAGAAGGAAAAGAATTTCAAAACCTTAATTTTATGGACAAAAAATTTACATACCCTTTTCCAATTGCTGTTACAACAGCCAAACAAATCGCAAGGACAACATCTTGTATCATCATCAGACCTTGAGGCATTTGAAAGATGATTTACCCATAGATAACCTTCTTTCAACTTCGGGCCATACTCTTGTTTAAATGACAACCTAGAAACCTCCAAAAATTTGCAGACCTACACTTCAGAACCATGCATTCGGATGTGTGAATGTCAACAGCAGAAGCACGGTCAAGTGTAGATATGCATGTACGGATGTACCAACATGATCTCTTATGCATGTGAAAGAGATATAAATTAAAGAAGCATGACAGGTTTTTATAGCTGGACCTTCTTCACTCACCTCTCGGGAATTCACAATATCTAAGTTTCCTAGAAAATGATTCAGGTAACCTTGCATTGCCACTTTTGCTCTATCTGAGATGGCCGATTGTCGTGACAAAGCTGGTCGAATTATCGGCAAAGCAGCCCTAGATGGCACATTCCTGAATGAAAAACAATTATATAAAAGCAATAATTACCATAAATGTCAATACGTGCATGGTGCACCAAGTAATGGAAACAATAGAACATATCATAACCTGTTTCTGACACTTCCTTCATGATGCAAGGGAAAAGATCCCTCATCTTCATTGTCGTCTCGAACCACAGGTATGTGATCTACTATCCCTAAATTTTGAAGCCATTCTTTAACCTATGCCAGAAATATACAATTTGAAATTAATACATGAATCACAAATAAAGAAGATTACTAACTCAGCATCCAAACAATCATTCGAGAACTCATTGAGCTTATTTGAAACCAATACATAAATCACAATAAATATGGTCACTAACCCAACTTCCAAACACTAATTCGAGAATTCATGGAGCTTAATTACAAATCCAAACCTGATCTTGTTTCTCATGAAATTCCTCAATAATCGCTCGTTTCTTCAAATTGAAATGTAGAAAGAGCATTTTGGAAGCTTTCTTCACAAGCTGCCATTTGAACTGCAATCCAAAGGGGGAGAAATAAAAATTAAAAAAAACAGTGGAATGAAGCGATTTCAAACTCATTTTCACGAAGAATCTGAAGGTTGTAGAGAAATCGAATCAAGTGCCTGCTTGTAGTGAAACTCAATAGAGTAAGAGAGAAGCATGGGAGTGATATCTCCGGTGTCGGGCCTCGATACTGACACAACCGTCGCTTTTGGAAGTTCTTCAAAAACCCAAGCCTGTTCAGGACGGTTCCGGAAGGAGGAGTAGGGCAAAGAACCCGCCGGAAGCAGCGGCTCCGACGACATATCCTTTTTTCCGGTGGCCGGAGAGGTAGTTAGAGAGAGAGACCCAAAGTTATTGGTGTCTTATATCGTTTCATTTTCTTACCGGGAAAATGACTTCCACGGGTTCTCCATGATGACCTTATGAGATAGATACATGTGTAAATATTACTATTATAATTTATTACGGGATAATGACACTTTATCATACCTAATTATAGAGAATTGACATGACACTAATTACTTTTCTCTCTTTTTTAATACTCAAATAGTTTTTTGTGACAACTTATGTTAAAATGACTAAAATACCACTGGTTTGAGAAATCAGAATAGAATAGTTCAATTTAATTTATCAAACCAGATTTGAAATTGTTCAAATTTGATTTTAGATTTGGGGAATTAATTGTAATTTCATCTTAAATATAAACCAAATTGAACAACAGATAAACAAAATTGAACCAATTCAATTTATGGTTTCTTAAACCAAGGGTATTTTAGGTATTTTAGAGCTAGATTGTCACAAAAAATTGTCATGGTACTAAAAAAGAGAGACATATAGTTCGAGTATGAAAGTGTTTATGAGTTGCAGTAGAAATTAGGGAGTGGGTTAGTAATTATTGTATAGGTTGAGCCGAGTTTGTTGGGTGGGCTTTGAGTTTGTGTAGTATAGGTTTCCAAAAAAAGTTGAGGAAGCCAATTCTAACAAATCCCTTAAATATTGTGTCATCGTGTATGTTATGTTTACATGTGAGTTCAAATTCTCACTAAAGACTATTATTACTTAATTTTAGTTATTATAAATTTTGATGTAAATACCAAGCATTACCAATTTTCAAAATTGTCGTTCATTTATTGGTTAAATTATTATAATAATATTAAATTTATGTCAACTTTGCTATAGTGAATTAGCAAATATGCAAACTCACTCCATCAAATATGGCAATTTGCATATGCAATGCAAATTTGGCAAATCACATTGCTCCAATAGAGGTTGCCATTTTGCCATATTTTTGGCAATATGACAAGAATGTTTATATAAATATTGGACCCTAGACTCACCGGGTTAGTTTTTTGGGTCAAAGGTGGGCTCCAATGTGTATGTGAGATTTTCGTTGGTGCTCCTCCTAAGCAATGCCTAGATCTCCTCAACAGTGGTATTAAAGACTTGATTCGATATACTCTCCTGGTTAAGTGGGACGGGTACTCCTATAGCTGGTAAGTCCGGGATCATGATCGCGTCTCTCATGGTGAGTCCCAGATAGGATGAAAAAGGCCCTTGTGGGATTGAGTAGACCAAAGTAAAGTTGTGGGCTTAGGGGGAGCCAGTATGACGTGATGAAACTCAGCGTGGAGGGGGAGATTATTATGTCCACATGCGAGTTCAAAGCCACATCGAAAGACTATTGGTTTAATGAGTGTTTATATACACATTAGACCCTAGACTCGCTAGTCTAGTCTTTTGGTCAAATGTGGGCTCCAATGTGTACGTGGGGTTTCTTTGATACACATCCTAAAGTCCACATCCCCCAACAATTTAATCATCAAACAATATAGTAATTTGTTAATTTTAAAATTTTAAGAATTAATTTTTAAAATGGATGAATGTTTAGTATCTTAGTTTTTTAGAAACTGTTATGTACTAATTTTATTAAGAATTTTTTCTAAAGGGAAACTATAACCGTTTGAGACATGCATTTTTTATGAGAGTTCGTGAGTTCGAACATCTTAGTAAAACTAAGTATACATATTATTTTTATACAACAATACTCAATTTAATTTTTAGTTTGCGCAATAACCTAGCTACTTGTTTTTCACTTTACTACATTTTGTCATAATTTTAACATATTTTGTTAATATTTTTAAAAAATAAAAAAATTACACATAAAAAATCAAACTGAAAACAAATATTTATTTAGTATGAAAAAAGTTGTACCCTCAATATAATGAAATTAAATCAAATAATAAATAATTAAAATAAAAAATTGAAAATACAAGTCGACCATGCGCAATTTTCAGGTGAAGTGCGAGTCTTTTCACAAATGCCCTTTTTTTCTAGGGAGCTTAGGTCGACCACCGCACGGAGACGTCGGAGATTGGATGGAAGGTGGTGCCGCTGGTGAAGTCCCCCGACATGACTCAAGTGAAGCTTTATGACACAAATCTGAAGGTCCTCTGTGAGCTCTTCAACTTCGGCGTCGAGTTCAACGCGAGATCTCCGTCGACGGTGGTCTCGGGAATGAGCACCTGGTGAGACCTCCTTCGACGTCGTACGCTCTACTAGATCGACGCCACGTTTTCCAACGACTAGATCTGACCCATCCTATACTTAGATTTAGTAAAGTTACATCTCCTCCTTTTAAAATTAGCTTTCTATTTTTTATCGTGTCATAAAAATGTTAGGTTGGTTATATATATAATGTCTCTAAGAACTAATAAGAGATAATCCGAATTAATCGGACTAATCATAGATTTTTAAAACACTAATTTATCATATAAAAACATACGATGGATGACAAATTGTTTTTGTTTATTTGTAAAAGAGTGTAAATCTCTTTATTTTATTTGATGATCTGATAGGCTTCAAGCCATCCCAATATATACACGAGAATATAATACAAGAAAGGAAATTATTAACTATTCCTATGTCAACTATACACAATAGGAAATGAGTAAATTATGGTATGAGATCTGCTATGATTGTTCTGTCAGTACTCTTCCTCAAGTTGGCGCATGTACGTTGATAATGCCCAACTTGCCAAGGAGCTTGTGAAATCGGTCTCGCCCAAGCCTTTTCGTAATGATATCAGCTAGTTTGTACTTGCTAGGGATCGGACGTGGACGTAAAATAGACTCTTGTAGTTGTTGGCATATGAAGTGGCAGTCTATCTCGATGTGTTTTGTTCCCTCGTGGAATACTGAGTTGGTTGCGATATGGATGGCTGCATGGTTGTCGCAAAATAGTGCAACTGGGTCAAGTTGTGGGGCCAAAAGATCATGAAGTAATTGTCGTAGCCAGACAATTTCACGACTAGTGGCGACCATTGCTAGATATTCAACTTCAGTGGAAGAGCAAAAAACCGCAGTTTGCTTCTTAGACCTCCAAGAGATAGGTGTAGAGTCAAGAAACAAAATGTAGCTGGTGGTGGAACAAAACGTGTATATGGGCATCCGGCCCAATATGCATCACAATATGCTTACAGTGTGAGGGAATTGTTGAATGGAAGTATAAGGCATTGCCACATACTACTTTTGATGTAACAGAGTACGTGTAGTGCGACATCTATGTGCGGCTAGCGCGACGTGTGCATGAATTGGCTCAAGATGTGCACATCATAATTAATGTCTGGGCGTGTGACTGTGAGGTATAAAAGACGTCCAATAAATCGTCGATATTGTCCTTCATCTGGGCAGGGAGGGCCATCAGTAGCTGAAAGCCGGTGTTGTCGAGGGAACGGAAAGCTCACCGATTTGCAGCCTGTGAGGCTACTGTCAAATAAAATGTCGAGCGCATACTTCCTCTGCGTAAGAATAATCCCTGAAGGTGGCCTTGCGACTTCAAGACCCATAAAGTATTTGATGTTCCCTGGTCCTTGATCTTGAGTTGCTTATTGAGGTAGCATTTTAGTTGCTGGATGCGGAGATGGTCTGTTTCGGTGATTATGACATCATCTACATAGATAAGAACTGAAACGAAGGAGATAGGTGCAACATATGTGAAGAGCGAGTGATCTGTTACTGAAGGCTTATAATCGAGAGTCATGATAGACTTAGTAAATTTATGAAACTAATTGCGAGATGCATGTTTGAGTCCGTAAATTAATTTGTGTAAACAACAAACTCGATACTCCTCCTGTTTAGAGAAGCCCCGCAGGATTTTGTGTACACTTTTTCATGCAGGTCTTTGTGCAGAAATGCATGATTGACAACAAATGATAACAAAATTTGAAAAAAAAAACAAAAGAAGAAGTTTTATAAGATAATAAACTGTTTTCAGTTTAAAATAATAAAAAATTACACTTTACCCCATAGAAATATATTAGAACCAAGGAACTGGTGTATACATAATCTATTATATCCGCCGGAAAGGACAAGCTAGATCCATAAAAATGTGACAGGCCGAACGACCAACAAGTTCAATTGCATACGGCATATCCTATGTGCGAAAGCAGTATCATTTGTAGAATATCCCAACTTTATGTTATTACAACAGGGAATATGCTACACCTGATGCCATAATGATGTGTGTGTGCCTAACGTAATTATATACAACACCTTAAATATTATAATAAACTTTCGCAGCTGAATCTTTTCATTAATTAATTCTATTTAAGAAAGAATAAATAAATAAATCATGTACTTTAAATCGATAGATGTTTCAAAACAGTCTCTTGTAAAACTTCTAGGAGTGTAATCCATGGAAAACTAAATTTTGTTTTGGGAATGTACGGACCAAGGAGAGACGTCAAATTTGGAGATGGACGGACTAAAAATAAGGAGTGTTTTTCGAAATTTTGACACGTAATTAAGGCTCAATAACTAAATTTAAAAGATAAATTAGTGATGAAAAGGGCTATTTAGTATTTGCGCATTTGTTTGCATCGCCACGTTGGTGTTCAGTAGTGGGTGGTTTGGTAACTGAAATCTTAATAGAATGGCACGGTATGATAATTTAGCAGAAAATATTGATTTTGTATGGTCTTCTTACATAAATGGAGGGGTAGAGTGGTAAATTTAATCGCATACATGATTGATGATTGACCCATAGTGAATACTGGACGCTTTCTTGAATTTTCGCTTGTTTATCCAATTGATGAAATTGGATAAATTCTTTGCCGATTAATTTACTCGGTTTGATTTGATTTTTTTGTTAATTGTAGCTCAGATAAACATAGTAAACACAAAAAAATAATTGCTACAGTATATCGAGTGTTCATCGGCGAGGACAGCCAGCTCAGCGACAACTCTAGATGTCAGTCGTCATTGTCGACGATGACGACTCGTGGTTTTTGGTGTTAATCGAGTGTCAATCCGACCAAGATTTTATCAGAATTGGGCTTGATGGCAAGGACAACGCAACGAAGGATTAATTAAAAGTATTGAAGGATTCAACAAGACCGTGTTGGCCAGGAAACATGAATCACAATGAAAAGCCTTAATAGGTGGTTCACTTGTATATTGTGAGTAATCCAAGTTTCAATAGTGTAGAATGTAGAATTCATTTTTCTTAACACATAACGTGATTGGGAATAGATCATTTAAGGTGCACGGAATATGCATGGCATATGTATTGTTGAGGTTTACTATTATAATTAGTATGCATCAGAGATGACAAATTCCAAAAAGTGTACTGTTGAGGTTCAATTTCATTAATACCACAGACATTAGCAAAAAGAAAATGAATCTGTTGTTTGTCGTCTGGTTATGGAGGAAGAGTTCTTGACGAACAGAAAAAGACGTCGTCTGAGGCACACGAGAACAGAAAAAGACTTAGAGTTCACGTGGTGCTCGTTTGAGTGCTTGCTGCTCAGCCAAAACGGGGCATTACGTCTCCGGTGGACTGTTGTTGAAGGTGGTCATTGATCGACATGTTTTAGAGGATGTAACCAATAAAACACAAAATTATTATAATACGTTGCCGAATGAAACAAGAAGAGTATTGAAGAGAATTAAATAACCTGTTTTAATATGTTGAAAGCTAGCTTAATGAGAGGGTATATATTACGAATGGAATGGTGGAGGTGGTAGATCATTATGGCCAAGAATAGTGCCCAATTTATAATGGTGTGGGAAAGTAACCGCAAATGGCAGTTAAATCTTTAATTGTTAGTTTAGTTTACTTGTTTATCCTTTTGCTAATAAACCATTTTCAGAATTAATAAATATCATAATTATTGGTGGCCATAGATTGATTTCCATCCAATGGTTAAGAGAGGTCCGTATGTTTCCAAACTAGAAAGAGTTTTTCATGGATTCCATCCCAAACTTCTATTTTAATTTATAACGTGACATGTTAATCAATGAGCACCACACAATTCGTCATCCATAACTCACACATATGTCAAAGAATTCAAATGAAACTCTCTCGGTAAGTTTATGATGCAAAACTCTATTTTCAGTTTAATTGAATGATAACTGAGTTTATAATACAAAACTAGTTATTCAATTTACATCTATGGTGTTGGGAAGGGACATCAGTGTCTTTTTATTTTCATGCAAGAAGCGATCTTGTGAGAGAAGTATACAAGAAACTGTTGGAATACATGAACTAAATTCATATTAACAAATTTATGGAGGAAATTATTTTATATTCTATGATACAACAATCATTGATATGCATTATATTTTCCTAATGCAAGTGTTATGAAATCTTGAATTATGTTTCATTTTTTCAGGTTAACTTATATTAATACGAGAATTTTTATGACCGAAGAGATAAAAATTATGAATAGATGATTTTTTCTTTTTTGCAATCATCTCAAAACCTAGAACACGAGTCTTGTTCTTTCTTATATTTTTTAGTTTCGGATAGTTCATCTTAAGTTTGGTGATAAGAAGACACAAATTCAAGCTTATCTTGTTGAGAAGAATAATTAGTCTTCCTCATTTTCCTCACTTGTATTTAGTTGGAGAGTTAATAGGAACTACTCCCTCTTTCTCTACTTCTTAGTTAGATCATTTGTATATAAATATTTCACTATAACATGAATACAATTACTCAATTTACTACCCAATTCTATATATATAAATTGAACACTTGGTATATATACTCTGCTAGTTTAGAGTTTTATAGTTGATTCCAACACCTGAAGATGATGAACATGTTCACCAATTATAACTTTTCAAGTTTCTCAATTAAATAATAATTATTTGTATATACAAAATTATGCGTAATAAATGAATATAAGTCTAAAGGCAAAAACATAAAGTACAAAACTTGTAACAACACATTGATATTGATTCATCTAGCAGGCAATTTGCGCAGTATGCAATGTGTGTTTCGTGAGAGGACCATTTGTAAATATTATGGACAGTGGAAGCCCCATCAAGTATATGCCCAAAGATGCAGTGTTCCGTGAGAGGCCCAACGATATATTTTTTATAATTGCTGCCGTGAATCGAACTCGGGTATCTTGTACAGATTCGAAATCAACAAAATGCTGCAGAATGTTCTGTAATGATGTAACTTTCACGTAACATTTTATATAATGCTCTGCTAATGTTACATAGTAGAAAGGCAAGGCACCTCATTATTATAAAATACATAATTGTTTGGGTTTGGGTTAGGAACCTCTTGTGTAGCTCGTACATAAGTCTAAGAATATTTGACATTTGTTGCAAGTCAAATACAAAAGATAAAATAGAAAAGAGAAACGGTTCATAAACTATTGACTTGTGACTACGTGAATATGAGCCTCGATTCGAAATGTCAAGTCTCGATATAAAATAATTCGAAACATGTTTACATATTTTATTATGGGTAAATTCCACATGACTCCCCTTAATTATAAGCGTGTCTCACATGCCCCTCTTAACTGCAAAATCAATCTGTGAGATGCCTTAACTATCCAAAAATCCCACTTTACCTTTTTTTGTTGACTTTTTTCAAAATTCTGTTAAGTTTCTGTGAAATGACGAAAATATCCTTGTATCTGAAAAATTAAAATAAATAAACAAAAATGATTTTGAACTTTTTTTTTCTAATTTTCTCGTTCTAAAAAAGAAAGAATAAAATTTTGTTAATAGTAAAAATAATTTTTAAAAAGTTTTTTTTATAAAAAAAATAAAAATTTACTTTTAAACATCGTTTTTTATTTTTATTAATTTTTTTAAATAATTTTTTTTAAATAAAAAATTAATACTAAAATATTATTTTTATTCTTTATTTTGTACAACGAGAAAATAGAAAAAAAAAGTTTAAAATCATTTTTATTTATTTATTTTAATTTTTCAGATACAAGGGTATTTTCGTCATTTCACAAAAACACTTAACAGAATTTTGAAAAAAGTCAACAAATAAAGGTAAAGTGAGATTTTTGGATAGTTAAGGCACCTCACAGATTGATTTTGTAGTTAAGGGGGGGCATGTGAGACACGATTATAGTTAAGGGGAGTCACGTGGAATTTACCCTTTTATTAAATGAGATATTTCTAACCGTATCTCAAAAGCTAAAGATGGGTAAATGGGTAGATGAGATCTTGAACCCGAAGCCCAACACATTTAGTTGGGCTTATAATTATGACCCAACAAAAATGATTTGAATTTAATTGTAAATTCAAGAAAAAGGTAAAACGTGGAAGTTATTAATAATTAATTTTCATTGAGAAATAAATTATGAAAAATTCTTATTTGTTCAAAATAATGATTTGATAAGTTATTTCACTCTTTGTTTTCCAATGTTCGTATTTTTTCCCTTAAATAATAATTTTTCTAAAAGAAATATTTTCTTAAAAGAATTTTTTTTTCAAAAGAGAATTTATTTTTCTTCTATAAGTAGAGAACAATCTCTAGAGTCGAATACACCAAAACCCTACCTGTCCAACCTCCGTTAAATTCATTCATCTTCGTTCACTCTCTGCATCACAGTTCGAGTTCGATTTCGTTTCCTTGGAGCGAGTTGCCCATACTGGACAATAATCATCTTAAGGAAAGCATACTATCGTTCCTCGACGAAACCCAACTCCGTTTTCATCAACTGGTCCGTACCGACTCCAAATTCTATGATATTTGTTTGTAATTGTTCGCATTGTATGATTATTATCAATAAAATTGATGTATTATTTTGACTATATTTGTATCGTGCAATTTAATTTTTTCTATCATGTATACATGTTCATTTGATTCATGATTTACACTTATTGACTAACTTCGTATCTAACACGTATTCTCTCATCGCTGGTTCTCACGGTTCTTACGAGGGGAGGTTCTCCCTAAATTTGGTATTTATATATATGTTTATGTACAATTAGGATTATGTTTTGGTGTGTAACCTTAAAAACCATTGGGTTTATGTTAAGAAGAGTCTATAGCGAGTTTCTATTGGCGTTGAGATATTGGTTGGTCCTGAAGTAGAGACTATGATTGCTCCTGTTGCGGAGACACAATGATTGCTCATGTTGCGGAGACACTAGTTTGCCCCGGCGCGGAGGTTCTGAGATCATCCCCAATAGAGAGTGGGAAGAAAGTGTGGACTCTCAGGGCTGCCATGTGGCAGCCACGACAATGAGTCTCTTCAAGAGTTGGTGACGTGGAGAGAGAGTATAAAAGAGAAGGGAGTGAGTGCAGAGGGTAGGAGAGAGAAAAGAGTAAGTGGGGTGAGTTGAATATAAAAATAATATATAATGAACTGTATGAATAAATAATTAATATATATAGGGGTTGGATCAGGTGAGAACTAAACATATTTATGAGAACATGAGCACTAAGTTTGTCCATTGAAATTAAGTGAATGTCCAATAAAAATTGTGATATCCAATGAAAATGAATGTCCAGCGGAAATAGGTGAATGTCCAACGGAAACACTTTATTCATTCAAAATAAACGAATGTCCAATAGGAATAAGGGAATGTCCAGTGGTTCTCATGTTCTCACGACACTTTTGGTTCTCAGCCGAACCCTTCCCTATATATATATATATAATTTATACAATTACATATTAATAATTAATTATGTATACAATATATAATTAAGGGATAATTACACTTTACCCATGCTAAAATGACCGATTTTACATTTTACTACAGCTAAAAAAAAGTTTACATTTTACAACAGCTAATTGCGTACTTTTTACACTTTACACTAACGGTGTTAGATTTTGGATGGAAAATTTTCATGTTGTATGTAAAGTCGAAATTGCCCTCAATTATTCTTCAAAATTTCAAATTGATGCCATTATTCATCAAATTATAATATTTATTAATAATATATAATATTTATTAATAAAAAAATTATTATCATTATTTAATTCATTATTATTAATTATAATTATTAAATAAAAATAAAAGTAAATAATTTTTCCAATTATAAATTATTAATAATTAAAATTAAAATTAAATTAATTATTAATAATAATTAAAATAATATCAATTAATAGTAATAATAATACTAATTATAAATAATAATAATGATAATAATAATAATAATAATAATAATAATAATAATAATAATAATAATAATAATAATAATAATAATAATAATAATAATAATAATAATAATAATAATAATAATAATAATAATAATAATAATAATAATAATAATATATTGAAACTTTTAAATAACATAACTCTCTCATACAAGTTTTATTTCGGGCTCATATATTATATCAAAGTAAAGAGAATTGGAAGTCAACAACTTTGAAGAAATATTGTCTATATATTATTAATGATTGATTTAATTTTACGTGATAAATAATTATTACCAAAAATATAAATAATTAACTATTAATAACTTTTTTAATATTTTGCTCTAACACTGGTAAATGTTGAACGAATTATTTTTAAAGATTAAAAAATTTGTTGTCGTTGGATAGAATTTTAGACAAAAACTTATTTCTTCGAAATTGTTGAACTTATGATTCTATTCGATTTGATATATTATGAGCCCGAAATAGAGCTCGTATGAGTGAGTTATGTCATTCGAAAGTTTCACCATATTATTAATAATTAAATATATTATTAATAATTAATATTTTTAATTATTAAATATCAAAATAATATTAAGTATGAATAAATAAATCGTTCATTAAAGTTGTTGATCTTTCGATTTTCTTCGATTTGATACATTATGAGCCTGAAATGAAGTTCGTATAAGAGAGTCATGTAATTCAAAACTTTCAATATATTATTAATAAATAATATTATTTTAATTATTAATAATTAAATCGGGTCTGACCGGATTTGAATGGATGTTGATCTTAGTTAGGGAAGAAAACCCTGAGAGTATTTTGGTCTTTTGTTATAAAATGAAAATTTTCATCCAAAATCTAACACTGTTAAGACAAGTGTAAAAAAACGCAATTAGCGATGGTAAAATGTAAACTTTTTTTTAGTTGTAGTAAAATGTAAAAGTGATCATTTTAGCAGGGGCAAAGTGTAATTATCCCTATAATTAATTACATTATATATAGTTAACTTACCTAAATAATTAAAATTAAGCATATATAATATATGATTTATATTATATATAATTAATTATACATGAAAAATTATATAATTATTTAAAATTAATTAGTTATATACAATATATAGTTTATTCATGGAGTATAATTCATATATATATATATATATATATTATATTTATAATTTATTCTAATGTTATCATGCAATTAATGGAATCGGAAGAATTTACCCTAATGTTATCATGCAAATAATGGAATCGGGAGAATTTACACTAATGTTATCATCCAATTCATGGAATCGGGTAATTAATTTCATCAATTTCAAAACTAAATTAATAAATATAACACGCAAATTATTCATACAAATCCATATGAAATCATATACAAATTTGCATTATTTATATATTGCATTATTTAAAAATATGTACGTACCTTCTAATAAACCGAAACTTTCACTCAATTGTAGATTTGTGGGGGACAAATATAGGGTACTCGGGAAAATTTGTATGATACCGAAATTACGAAATTACCCTTGTCGAGAGAAAATTTGTTGTGAGAAGTAGAGGAAGAAGAAGGGGAGGTTCTGCCAAAATTTATACTACATTTTAGTAACGGCGCACAATACCATGTGGGTTGTTACAAAATTGCTTGTAACGGCGCACATTGTTAGATGCACCATTACAAAGTAACGGTAACAACAACGGCTTGATTTCCGACCGTTTTCCCTAGCGGCAACAAAGTGGTCAACGGTCAACAATATTTGTAACGGCGCACATTACTTTGTGCGCCGATACTAATTTTCATTACTAACGGCGCACAAATATAGTGCGCCATTACAAATGTTTCTAACGGCGCACAAATATAGTGCGCCGTTACAAATGTTTGTAACGGCGCACTATATATGTGCGCAGTTAGTGTTTTTTTTTTCTAACGGCGCACATAGTTAATGTGCATCGTTATAAATGAAAAATCTGATAGTGACTTCACATATTTTCATATTTGATTTATAAAATTTGTGAATTATTTTCTATTTCTTTCTTTGTTTTTGCCTACGAATATATATTTTTTAATAATGGGCATTATTTTGTGGAATTAATATATAATAA
This sequence comes from Geranium rotundifolium, assembly GCA_963920655.1. Lineage (NCBI taxonomy): Eukaryota > Viridiplantae > Streptophyta > Magnoliopsida > Geraniales > Geraniaceae > Geranium > Geranium rotundifolium. Next base: position 16,193,954 of record OY987316.1, on the reverse strand, counting down.
CAAATAGAAAAGTAGAAAAATAAATTCATGTAGTATAATAAATTTTTATTCCTTAGAAAATATTTATTTTATTTTATAATTAGATTTGAATAATAATGTTGAAATATTTAATTATATATAAACAATATTGTTGAATTAAATAATATAAACATGGGGCACTCTATATATAATAATTATAATATACAATTAACTTTATGCATGAATAAATAATTATATAATACATACATAAATAATTTATACAATTACATATTAGTAATTAATTATGTATAATATATAATTTATTCAATATTGTATAAGCTTTACGTTATATGTATAATCAATTATAATTTATATTATATATAAATAATTATATATGAAAAAAGTTATATAATTATTTAAAATTAATTAGTTATATAAAATATGTCATTAAAAGGTGATGGCAACTAGTTAATCAACAAGTTGGTAAATTTGTGGGAAGTTATAATGCTGCATGCATGTCGAAAATTAGCGAAATGAGCCGAGATGATGTTGTTCAATTGGCTCACAAATATTATAATAATGATGGAGATGGAAAGTTCACTCTTGTGGCTGAGTGGTTGATGTTGAAGAACGACCCGAAGTGGTGTGTACTCGTGAGTCCAAGTCGCGACCATGCGAGTTTCACCAAAATGTCTAAATTGGATGCAGAAGGTTCGTATTCATCATCTTCAGTTAACACCCCATAAGTTAATCAACATGTGCATGATAATATTAATAATACTGATGAGTTATCGAGCCCAACTCACACATTAATTTCACCCGCCCACCTGAACGGGACATCACCAAAAGGAAGGGCAAAAAGAAAGCCTCAACATCTGCAACTCAAGTGTTGGAAGAGCCCGAGATGCCACAAATTCCTGCACTATTAACACAAACACTCCAATGCTATTCGGAAGCTCAAAAAGAAAAAAAGCAAAATTCAAATGAAAAAACAAGAAGTTCAAAAAGAAAAAATTAAAGCTTGAAAATGGAAAATGTTAATGGAGTTGTCGAGTATAAACGCAACCAATGAGATCCAGCAGGATATGATCAAGAAGTTAAGGGAAGATTTGAGATTTTAATTATGCATTTCAATTTTATAATAATGTATTTATATAAATTGTCTTTTTCGTAATGTAATTCATATTATAATAAAGTAGTTAGTTGTTTATAGTTATTTTTGAATAATGATGTTGAAATATTTAATTATATATAAATAGTGTTGTTGAATTAAATAATATAAAAGGAGGCCCTCTGTTATGACCTCTAAAAAGTGAGTGCGTGCAAAGAGTGAGTATGTTGATGTGGCAACTCAAAAGCTGACGTAGAAATCCTCAGAGATGCCCTCTATTGCGAATAGCCTAGTAGCCTTTTCTGGGTTCTCGTGGTGACAACAGTTGGTAGGAGAGATATTATGAAATTATGTGTAATAGTAGCAAAGCAAGAGTCATGAGATAATATATATATATATATAGGGAATCATTCGGCATGAGAATTACTAGACAATCACTTATTTCTGTTGGACATTTATTTATTTTTAATGGACAAAGTGTTTTCGTTGGGCATTTACCTATTTTCATTGGATATTCACTTTCATTGGATATTACCATTTTTTTTGGACATTGACTTATTTTCGTTGAACACTCACTTATTTTCAATTGCCAAAGTCAGTTCTCACGTTCTCACAAGATGATTTGGTTCTCACCTTATTTGTCCCATATATATATATATATATTGTAGTTATGAAGTTTACTCAATCACCTTTATGATATTTATTTTACAAATTATTAATCAAATTTATTTATCACAATCATTGATCTGTTACTATCCTGCATATGGTAATATTTCTTAGAATTTGACTATAACACAAAATTTTGTATAGATTGCATCCCTTCCGGTCTCTTATTTTAAATATTATTTAGTTGATCTTCAATCTATGTGAACTTGGCCTTTGTGGATTGTGTTAGAAGAGATGTGAGGCCAGTTAAGTTACAGTCAAGTGGACATGCTTGCATATTCTTGAAAATGATAGATGATAAAAAAATACAGAAAGCATAAAAGAGAAGGCATAAGAAAGGAAATGCAAAAGGTAATTTACTCTTTGGAATATGGACTGATCATTGATGTGTGCATCATCATTTAACTCTTGTAATTGATTCTCCATTTATACAAGGAATATTTGGTGTTAGGAGTCATTCGCAATATGAGACCAAAGTTGTTTTGACTCCATATTTGGTGTTAATTAGGAGACATTTGTTATATGAAAGACCATTGTTGTGAATCGAACTTCTGCTCACCAAGTGATCGTAAGATCAAACAGTACTTCAAATATTTATAAATAAATTTTCAAAAAAATCAGAACTTCACTGTTATACACAAGCTTTTGGTCGCTAGTTACTCTTGCCATCCTAAAACAATGAACATATGTTTTTAAAAACAAAAGATGAATAGTTAATTCATAATTAAATATAAACTGGAAATTTAAATTAAAGAGGATATTTTTGTAATATATTATATGTCTTAGGAATAATTGCAACCGGATACATCCAGAGAATTCATTTTCTCATAAAAATATATTTTGGTGGTAAGCTAAAATTATTTTTTCTCATGGTTAATATCACGTTAGTCTTTTTAAATTTTTTGTTGTTGTGAAAATACCAAAATATCATTCTGACGCTTCTTATCTTAGTTTGAGCGTCTAGGTTATTATTTAATATTATTTCAAGTTTAAATTAGCTAAATATCCTTTTTTACTCAAATTTTCATTTAATTGACGACGTACAATGAGTGGGTCCTTCACAGTGAAATTGAAAATATCTCTTCTTATTCGGATTATAAACGTTAGCAAGACATGATAGGGTTTTCATTTCAAATAGTCGGAATGTCAATTCTATCATAGATTTCGTGAAAAATTTATTCCAACATCTTCATAATTCAGGTGACGTTCGAGTGAAAGCGGAAGAAGATCGAGTGAATATGTTTATGTATTAGTATATGTGCTCATGAACTTTCTAGTTATAATGTTTCTTGTGATGTATATAGAATATATGTGCTCATCTATTATTGGTTTATGTCGTCATATGAACTATAAATCAAAAACATGTTGTCATCTTGGAATATTTAGTCAATATATATAACTCCAGTGTTCACGCTACATCATGAAAGATGCACAATATTGCATGAAACAGTCGTGAGATGTACGTAAATACATCTCTCCACATCAATGAAATTTGTAGAAGTTTTGCACCCATTTCTCATAGCCGGTCAAAGGTAAAGCGTCAACTTTATGTCATGTCATGAATTTTGATCAACTACCTCAAATTTGTTTAGCCAAAAGCCCAAAAGTAACCATGACTTGATTTATTAAATTGGTAAATTTATTATTCAATGATATTCAAAATTTATTTCATCTCCATCCACTTTCAATTGCAAACTAAATTATCAAAATTTATTTCAAATGTCATATAAAGTATATTTTAATAAAATAATATGGTCATGGTTGAAGACATAATAATGTTATATATCAAATCTTTGTTCAACTTATTTATTTTCTCCTGCTCTCTTTTTCAAATTCTTTTTGAATCCCTCTCTATCTCCACTTTTGATGAGCATTACATAAGGTGAGGGTCAATAATAAAGTAGTAGTTCTTTTGTATATAAGAGAGATTAAGCTCAGTTATCAATACGGCAAGAGTATAAAACTATAATTGGTACTTCAATTATCAGTTTAAATTTTTTGCAGATATTTATTTCTATTAAATCATCTCTTCTATATTCATATTTGTCAAAAAAAACTCTACTCTTATTCTGAATGGGTCTCCATAAATCTCTTCTTCTCAAAAAGCCCCCCAACTTCTTGTGGGCTCCTTGATCTTCTCCTCTAAAAAAATACATCATTCTTAAGCCGGTTGTATCCATCAACACAACAACGAGCACGCAAATTATCACACAACAATAGATAAAGTAAGTATTAGGTCATTAGTTTCAATCTTGATATTGACGATATCCACTACTAAAAATTGTTTTATTAGCGGCCGAGGTGAACTGTGACTACATGCATACAAAAAGGCGGCTACAACATTATAGCAGTATCCCTCACAGCTACAGGTATGCGACTTTTACATTGTGACTACAACGTTGTGGTTGCATGAAGTTATACAACTCTGCGAGACTGCGACTACAAAGTAATATCCAAAACAAGATAAATGGGCGGCTTTGTAGGCGCGAGGATGTTGGCTCTGTGGCTACAATTGTTGTAGCTTCCTTATCACCAGCGTCACGACTATTAACTTGTAGCCACATGTTGATTTACCTCCTCCCCCATAACGAATTATTTATAATGAAAATATATAAAAATTCATTTATTTACTAATTTAATTATTAATAAAATAAAAACAAACATAATTAGAAATTATGTATGATAATTAAGAAGTTAAAACATAAGCACAATTTAAGCAGTTTAAGACATAAGCATAATAATATTGTTCATGGACTTAAAGTCAAATGTCTTCTTGTTTTCAATTGGGCATTTCAGCGGTTTGAAACTCACATTTTTTGTTTAGAAGTTGTAAGTTCGAAATCAGTTGGGAGCGAATTGAAGAGGGATTTATGGTAGATTAGGAAACATGACGTCGTGAAGGGGTTCGTACGGCTACAAAGTGTTATAAGAAATGGTCAATCAATGACTCAATATATTTGTAGTTGCTGATTGCTAGTTAATTATGGCTTATAACTTTTTTAAAAGTGATTTTCGGGAATGGTATAGTCAAGTATCATTAGACACCAATGAGGAATAATGTATTGAAAAGCACTATATAATATATTACGTCTGCATCAATAGTAAGATCATACCATTTGTAGTGAGACATGTATACAAAGGTGTGCAACAACAGTATGATGTCAAAGTTAGCGTGTAATTAAATGATGTGCTTGTGACAATTGCTCTCAAGACTAAATGCATATACAATAATGACCAAATTATAGGCTCTTTAAGAAAGAGTTTCATACTTTGAAACATATTGTAGGATGCAATCATTAATCTTCAATGCTTAATGTGAATTTTTCAAGGGTGCTTTTGTATACACAGGCGATGGATCAAATATGAATTATTTTTATTAATTCATATTTGTACCTTCGTCTGCGAATACGTTAATAGCTTTGAAAATTGTCACAAGATAGATTAAGAAAAATGTAACTTGCTTCATTCGTAGTATATGCGATTTTTATTTGTCTTCCTCAGTCGACTAATGCGTCTTGACAAGTCTCTGTATTTTCAAAATTTCTCACATAAACTTAACGTGTTAATATTTTTGTGAAAAGTTCAAAATACCCTCAACTAACTATTAAAATTTTAAAATATTGCCGCTCTTTCTTCTCTGTCCCGTACTCTTTGAGCAGAATACTCGAACCAGGAACTTCAGCGCCACCACCAAATTGTTCCAGCGCCACCACCAGACGTCCCGATTGCCCGCCTCCCCGCGGCCAACTTTGTTCACAGAACTGCCATGGTTTCGGAGAATCGGATCGAGGACGAGCTCTCGTGCGCGATCCAGCTCTCGGAGTGGGCGGAGGAGGCCCACTCGTTCAAGCCCGAGTGCTCGAAGATGGCCAAGCAGGTCGATCGGATCTCCCACATGCTCCGTGCTGTCGCCCGCTCCGCCACCGCCGCGACGACGCCGTTTTACGAGCGGCCCATGCGCCGCATGGCAGCTGAGGCGCCCAAGAGCCTCGAGAAATCCCTACCCTAGCCCACAAGTGCAAGCGAAAGAGTGTGCTCCGTCGCGACGTCAGCATTACCGGCGTCTATCGTCGACCTGCGGTGGCTGCTCACCGTCCTCAACCCCGACGCCGCTGGTGGGATCATCTTCTCTCTCTCCCGATCGTGAGCACCGACAGAATCCTCTCCTGGATCTGATCTTGACAGTGTCTGATGTTGGATTGGATTTACAAGATTAGAGGGAGATTATTGGATTTATTTTAATTTGTGTTTCTTTTAGGCTTTGGTTTTTGAATAATGGTGGTTGCCGAGAGAATAGCTCATGCACACCGAGTCAAGCTCAAAACTTTGTTGAGTGTTATCTACCCAAGTATCTAGTTAGTTTGTTGAGTTTTTTCCCATATAAAATGAAGTAGCAACAACCATGTTTGGTGTGCTTTTCTCGCAACACTTTTGTACTCTGTTTTTTGCGTGTCTATTTCTTGAACTAAAGTTTGTCAGGTTTCTCATCGCCACCGTCCAGATGGTCCTTCATCTCCGGCGGACCGGTCCAAGGCTGACAACAAGCTCGCCTCCCTCGCCGCCGACAACAACTGCTACAAGAAGATTATCTTCGAATAATCTGGAATCACCCCTATTTTGAAGCTCCTGAAAGAAAATTTCAATTCCTTTCCAGACGCCCAAATTGTGGCCATTATTGTGCTGCACAATCTGGCCGATGACCAGGAAAGGGTCATCACGGCCTCTCCAAGGCAGAGAGAGGTCGTCGAAGCTCTGCGACGAGTGCAACGTGAGAGAAGAGAAGTCGAGGGAGGTAAGTGTGAAATCTCCGAAGGGTCATTTTGCCATTTTTACAAAAAAAATAGTTGACTTTGACCAAAAATTAATGATGTTAGGATTCCGTGAGAAATTCTGAAAGTAGAGTGACATATAAAAACGCATTAGTCGATCGAGGGAGGTAAGTAAAAATCGCGTATACTATAAGAGAGGTAAGTGACATTTTTCCGATAAATTAAAAAAAATTGTAACAAAAGTAGCTACTTGTGAAATGATGGGAATAATTTGTTTCTAACTTTTACATTGTACTATCAACAATGATGCAAGTGGAAATTACTCAGTTAATCTTAAATAAACTACTAAAATTTTGTAGGGATAATTACAGTTCATTATCTCAAAATTTGGTCGTTTCTGACTTCACTATACCTAAATTTAAAAAAAGATTACAAGTACCCTAAATATTTTTTACTTACACTTACGGTAACTTTCATTAAATCTAACATAATTTGTTTGTAAAAAATATAAAATGACCTAGCTATATAAGTTCACAATGGTATAATTATTTGATAAATGTAAAAATTTTATTTTACCTTGACTTAAACAATAAATTATTCTTATGGTGAAAGTGTATATTAGTCTTCAAATAAAAAAATGAAAAATCACTTGTGAAAGGATCAACATGCCCTCTTCTCCAACCTCCTCGAATTTAGACACATTTGTGCATGAAAATCAAATCTTTTTAAAAGTTTTCCAAGTTTAAACTTGATTAATGCCACTCAAGTTTATGGAATCTAAGAAACTAAAGTATTTTTCTGGCAAGTCTCTTAATCATGAGATCTACTAGGTTTTTGTCAGGATCTGAACTGATTTTATTGATTTTCGAGTAATTACACTAAAAAATAGAGAATCAATCTAAGCTCCCTCTTTCGTGCTTAATCTTATAACTAACTACTCATAAATTCATATAAAACCTAACAACTCCGACCCTTGTTTTTAGTGACCGCCCACCTCGCGTCGACCAATAGCCTTTTCGATAACGTGGGGCGACCAATTGGAGTGCGCCTCGTGTCGAATGAGCTTGCGTCGACCCCGAACTACTCCAATAGCCTCCTCAGCACCAAGACATCGTCGCGCGTCCCCATCAAACATCTTCTCTATCAGGACAGTGGCTTCAACGACGTCGTTTGAACGTTTATTGGTTGGCTATTTACAATCCTACCCCTCACTAATTCTTATTTCCCTCACAAAGCCTCCCCAGTTAAGAGGTTGTCCCCATGCCTCTCCGAGCCCGATCCTCACCGCCGTAGCATCCACCACCTCTCCACTTCCCGTCGCCATCTCTTCATCACTTGGGTCTTCACTGCACACCCCCATTCTCCATCTTCCATGGGTTCTTCCTCCAATTCTTCCTCAGACTGTGCTTTATCGCGAACCCAACCCACTTCTCTTGGAGCTCTATCGCCTTCCTTGAGGATGAGTCTCTCTCCATCAACAGTGATTGTCATTACTCTTGTGCGGAAATTGAGCGTGAAAGGACTAACTTGGTACATCCAGTCGATTCACACAACCACATCGCATTCTCCGAGCTCTATAACCAGGAACTTCCACTCCATGGTTATCTCGCCAAGGCTCCAGTGGACTCGGGTTTAAGCGGCACAGGAACGCCATTTCCCGTCTGCAAGCTTGACCACCACTGGAGTTCTCGAGTCGACCAGCACGCCCATCCTCCTTGTCGCCGCCTCGTCCAGAAATGACGAGGTCGCGCCTGAATCGACCATCACTTAAACCAGGCAATGTCTTATGCCTCCTTCCAGTAACATAGGTTGCCTTCCGCCTCTTCCAATCGCACTTATCAACTCTTTGCCGGCTTCTCCGACGTTAACTTCCATCTCCGCGGTTCCGTGAGGGTCCCACTGTTCTTTTTCATTGTCCTCGTCTCCCAGACCATGCGTGATGAGGAAGATCTGGCGACGATTGGGGCATACGTGCCCGACGGAGTAACACTCCAGACAATTGTAGCAGAGACCTTGGTGACGACGCTCTTTGAAGTAAAGTAACTAACTAAAGTATTGCCTCGGGAAGTCTCTGAATCATGAGATCTACAAGGTTTTTTCAGGAAATGAACTGATTTTATTGATTTTCTTGTAATTACAGTCAAGAACAGAGAATCACACTAAGCTCTCTCTTTCGCGCTCAATCCTGTAACTAACTACTCAGAAATTCATACAAATTATAATAGCTCTGACCCTTACTTATAGTGCGTGCCCACCTCGCATCGACCAATAGCCTTCTTTGGTGACGTGTGCCGACTAACCGGAGCGCGCCTCGTGTCAACTGAGCTAGCGTCGACCCTGAACTACTCCAACGGCCTCCTCTGCACCAAGACATCGTCGCGCGTCCCCATCACGCGTTTTCTCCGTCACGCCAGTGGCTTTAACGTTTGGAGGTTTATTTGTTGGCTATTTACAATCCTACCCCTTACTAGTTCTTATTTCGCTAACAGTTTTATGTTTCTCTACCATCTTAATTTCTTGGTAAGATTTGCTAATTTTGTCAATATCTGAATCTTCAATTTCGTGATTCACTACTCAGCAATTTTTAGGTATCTTACAAGTTTCGTTTTTGCATTCGACCCATAATGGTTTCTGTCCACAAGACTAAAAGTATCCATACAGTCCCATGTCGAGCCCCAAATTTAAAATCGGTCCTAGAGCTGAGCTTCATTGCGGCGAGCCGAGATCGACGGCGTGGTTGAGGTCGTCGGACAGAGAAGATTGAAGAGAAAGGTTGGGGGTTGAGACTGAGATTTAAATGTTGGACCGAATCAGTAAGTTCAAGTTCTCGGAGATTGACAAGATGGTGGATCGAGTCTCGTATATGCTCCGTCTGGTGGCCCATTCGCCATCCTCACCCCGAAAACACGTCCTTGCCACTCAATTTCAATTTACCCCTTAAAATTTGCAAAAATACCAAAAACAATAGTGAAATAAATTATATAAGCCCTGAAATAGATGCAGAAGTTCACAAACACAATATGGCCTCTGTTGTGTCGACAATGGTCCTTTCTCTGATCCCTCTCCTCTTCCTCCTGAACCAATCCTGGGTCGCGTCGTCGTCGGTGTTGGAAGAAAGCTGCAGTAGCACCAAGTACCCTGAAATATGCGTCAGCGCCTTCAAGTCAGACCCTCGCAGCGCCAAGGCAACCAACAATAAAGAGCTTTCCAGAATTGACATCGAGCTGACGGCGTCCAAGTCCAAGGAAACATTGTTGCATGTGTCAAAACTCGTCAACGGTTCCACGGATTACCAGGAGTGGGGGAAGCTGGTGCTGTGCAAGGACGTGTACAATTCGAGCACGGACCGACTCGTCCACGAGGCCCTCAACCTGTTCGACCACGCCAACTTCAACGGCGCGCGCGACGCCGTCACCTCTCTCAATTCTGCTGTTGTTCAATGCATCATTATGGATCTTCCTTTCTTGGCTGACACCAACAACTTCGTGCTTCGCTTCTCCGACAGTGTTATGGCCATCATTCGTGCCCTTTACTGACAATCCCCCTATCCTCATATATATTTATTATTATGTAATGCCTTTAATCTTTGAATAAATTTAAATCCATCTTGTTTTTTTGTTCTTTCTAATGAAATCCATACCCGATGCTTGTACATATACACGCACCGCGGTTTTGATGTTTTCATTAATTGGCTGAATTTTAACCGATAACTGCTTAATTTTATTCCTATTATTTCTAGAATTCGAATTGTTGAAGTTTTAGAGATACGAAGGACATTGAATCTAAGTACGTAATTGTAAGGGATAATTCCAGGTGAATACTCCTAGATATTGCTGTTTTCCAAGTGGGTGCACCTAGAATTATTTTTTTTTCACCTGACTACATCTAAAATGTGCAAAATTTTCACTTTACATCTTCCGTCCAATTCGGTTAGTTTTAAATGTTTTTTCATGTGAAATAGCTAAAATGCCCTGAATTTTAAATGAGTTATTATAATAACTCCCCTCCTCCCTCCGACCTCCCCTCCTCCGACGGTTGCGCGAGTGTGGCCGGTGAGGGAGTGGCAGATACAAAAGAGAGAAGAGAGAGTGGCATATATTTGAAAATTAGATGAATATGTGAGGGCATTTTAGTTTTTTCAATTCAATTATAATAACTCATTTAGACTTAAAGGCATTTTAGTCATTTCACATGAAAAAATGTTAAAAACTAACATATTTAAACGGAAAATGCAAAGTGAAAATTTTGCACATTTTAGGTGTAGTCAAGTGGAAAAAAAATAATTCTATGTGCACCCACCTGAAAAACAACAATATATAGGTGTAGCCACCTGGAATTGTCCTAATTGTAATGAATGATTTCTACTTATGATTTCGTACGGTAGAAAAAGACAACATCGTGCTTAAAATCTGGATTCTTTGTTTATTTATTTATTTTGGGAAGAGATGAATATTTTAAATGTTTATGAAGTATAATTGACATATTTTAGTGAATAATTTTACCTGACTATAGTTGAGTTGTCAGCTTTCTGACCTGATTATAGAGGTGTGCTTAGTTAATTTTTAATTGTGAAAAGACCAAAATACCCTAATTGTCATTTAAATTCTCAAATGTTTAACCTATTTTCCCTCTTTCCTCTCTCTCCTCCAGTCAATCTTGCTCATCCTTTAGGTTTTTCTTGCTTGGACACATGCCGGAGCATAAGGGACACCATCTCCACTTCGAGAGTAAACATCCTGGAGGTCCAATCATCTCTCCAACGAAGAAAGGCCAGCGATACCGATTACAATTCCTTCAAGTCCATTTTGTTATGTTTTGTTATGGTTTGGGGAAGTGCACATTTTAGAGAATGCATTTGTTTGTCTTTCTAGCTACAATAGAAACTCTTTAAATTAATAATCGGTAAATTAATAAACTCTCTAAAATAATAAATTTGTCCGGTCCCAACTTGGACCAATGTAAAAAATTGAAAAACTCGATAAAATAATAAGATAATAATTTTTCGGGAGATCCCTTTATAATTTTCGGTCCCAAGAAAATCATAAATTAATAATTCATAGAAACTGAAAAAAATATATTACAGTCTATTGAAATATGATTTAATAGTTTTCTGTTTTCTTTTAAAGTTCAAGTCTATTTGGAGCTCATCTCTAACTTTTCTTATTGCATCCAATAGCTCAGGTGTTGTATTTTTGTATTGTATCATAAAGTTATGAAGAGTGTTCGACGCCATAAGTGCTTCCTTTCGCGAACCATGCTCCAAAGACACTGTATCATCTTCGCCGTCACCTCTGCATTGTTCTCAATGATAGTACCGACAATATCTTCTAAACTCCGAACCTCTGAACATGCTTCATTTTCACCTGGGTAGTTCATTAGATTGTCGATATCCATCTTATTACGATAGCCACATCGATTGATCATAGTCTCAAGGTCTTGAGTTTCTTCATCAAAAGTGGATTCATCCAAATTTCTTTTAACGTCACTAGCTGGACGAATTTTACAGTATCGAAAACAATTCACTATTGTTTCTTTTCGAACATCTATCGTCCAAGCTGGGATTGCCAAATTGATAGCATCAAGGACATTTATCTTCCCTGGATCATATTGTCCCACCTCATAACCTTCCAATATTTGCGATAAAACCTTCTACGGTAATGCATCTTGAAAGCTCTTATTATCCCAGCATGTGTAATTTGCTTGGAATTAATGTATGTATAATTATTTACTTTGTACGGAAATATGAATTACGTTGAATCAGTTAAAAACTCTTTAAATTAATAATTAATAATTTATCGATAAATTAATAACTCTCTAAGTTAATAAATTTCTCCGGTCACGACATTATTAATTTATAGAGTTTTAACTGTACTTGAAAATCAAGAGAAACCCGGAGACGCAGGGAGAGAGAATTGAGGAGAGAGAGGAAAGAGGAAAAAATAGGTTCAATAGCTACGTATTTGAAAACTTATATAACAATTAGGGGTATTTTTGTAATTTCAAATTCAAAAAATAAATAAAAACTAACGGATTGTAGTGGAGTGAGAACAAAAAAATTCAGTGCTCTCAAAGTAAAATAATTGAGAAAGCTGACGACTAGTTAAGTGAGATTACCCATATTTTAATTGTTTCTCATCACACTTACACATTAAAAAAATGTCAGTTAACTAAATTTTTTTGTTTATTTTAAGTTAACAGTATTAGTTTAAGCGCAAAATGATCAAAATACTCCTACACTTTTAGTTTCTTTATTTTTTAATATATCCTCTTCGTACTCTCCACCCACTATTACTCTCTCTCTCCTTCACCCTCTTCTGAATCTCATATGGTGAACACTTTCAAGTAACTTTTTTGGCCCAAGCTTTAATGATAATTTAGTTAATTGCCCATGTTGTGATTTAATCAACTCTTCGCCGGTGTTGTGTTATGGAGTACGGAAGGACTAGTACCGTACGTATTTTGGAAGCTTATCCCACTATTGCAACATGTTGATCACTATTACAATGGAAACTCCGACACCAAACCATCTTTTCCCAGAATTTGCACTATTTTTGGCAGCATTTCAAGTGTTTGTAAAGTAAGTTTGTCTCAGTCAAGTTCTTGGAACTGCATAATCATAAAATTCAAGACTAATATAATTGATACTTATTTTACCAAAATAAACACAAAACACGCCTAAAATTGATACTTATTTTAAAATATTAGACAAAAATTGATACTTATCAAAACGTGAAACTAGTAAATAGACAAAAATTGATACTTATTTTACCAAAATAAACACAAAACACGCCTAAAATTGATGTGAAAACCTGAAATTATCAAAACCTCAATTCAAGACTAATATAAACCAAACAAAATAAAATATGGATCCATATTCTACCACAATTACATCAGAAAAACAACACACTCGTAGAATTAATGAGAAAACCCAATTAATAAAAGTGGTCTCTTCCTAATCGCCTTCAACCTAATGTTCACGTTTGTGTTCATCCACGGCCTTGTCTAGTGCATTGGCCATACACAACTTCACACTCTCTAGAATATTTAGAATATTGTGTTCGACCCATATACCAAAACAACAGTACCTATCACTCAGATTATAAGTATTGATTCTGCAAACGAGGAGGGGAGAGAGAGAGGTCAAGAATAGGAGAAAAGAAAAAAAATGTCCATTGGCATATGTTTGAAAATTTGAAAAGAGAACATCATTTTGTAGTGAAAATTAACGGCACTAAACAAAATACGGTAAATTGAGTTTAAAATATTTTCAACAAATTGTAATCAGATTTCAAATATTGATGGAATAAAGATAGTCAAATGTGTGCACGTGAGATTAGGCCTAAACGTATACTGTTTTTTGAATAAATTAATATGTATATAAAATTGTACGGTGATAACGTTACAAGTGAATGCCAGGAGAAGGCGGGCTCAGCAGTACATATAAGCCCAGCCCGATGGGATTGAGGCTGATGGCTCGGCCCGTTTCGAATTTTGTAAATATTACAAATTTGGAGGGCATAAACATAAATTCAACAGTAGTAAACCCTAATCCCGGTTCTGCGCTTCTCTCTTATAAAGACCTCAACCTCTTTCTCTCTCTCAAACCTCGCGACCCAATTGCGTTTCCAAAGTAAAAATTAGTGTTTGTATGTGGCGATGATGAAGATGTGTGAATCCCAGCTCATTATGAGGCCTTGTTTGTCAAGGTCTTTGAATTTATTCGTTTCTCACATTCTATCTGAGCCCTCTTCCTTTTATTTTCTCTTCCATTTTTTATTCTCGAAAACTGTTCATGATTTATTTCCAACTGATGATATCCCCAAACTTTGATCTGTGTTGAAATTCAAATTTCACGAATGGTTTGAGTTTGTTAATTGGATTGATTATTTTTCACAGATATATTACTTCTGTTTTTGAAATGCTTTTGTTTTGAATTTTCAAGTTTTCGTCTACTTGTTTTCTTACTGTTTTGTATTTGGAATTGAAACTTGTTTTATTTATACTGATGAAAATTGAAGAGAGGGAAATAAATCGTGCTTCCTGGAAAAGAAGAGGAAAGAGAAAATTAGAGATTAGCTGTCTACCTAAGTTTTTTGTTTTTGAAGAGGCAAATATGAAATTGCAATAAGCAACATTATTTCTGGGTTGAAATGGAAATTTCACAAATGATTAGAGTTTGTTAATAGCATTGATTATTTTTCACAGATGACTTCCAACATTATTTCTATTTTTGAAATTCTTTTTTGTTGAATTTTTTTTCGAGATTCTTGTAATTTTTTGTACTGTGAATTGAAACTTGTGATTTATACTGATGCAAATTGAAGAGAGGAAAAGAAATTGTGCTTCTTGGAGAAGAAGATGAAAAGCTTAATTCAATTGGAGGATTAGTTGTGTAGAGAAATTGCAATAAAAATAACACAGTACTAATTATTGATATTTGCATTTAGCTAAGACAAATGATGTCTGTATATTCAAATATAGCATGAGTTTAGAAATTAGTCTTGTATTTAATTGACTACAAAAATATGAACTTGTAGGCTGAACCCATTTTGATGTTGAGTTCAAATTCATAGGAAAAGATACATTTGCACACTCGAAAGGTATTGTTAGTTTGAGATACTCCAGAAACCTTTGCTCATCCATTTTGTTCATGTTCAAACAAACGGAGGCAAGCAATGAACATCCTTAGTAAGCGCCGGCATTGTGTAACTTTTGTAATGGTTTTGTAGAGAACATTAAAAGCTTCTGGTAGTAACCTCTTAGGCCAATATAACTCAACTCGAAGCACCTGAATACAATTTCAGAAACTAATACCTTCAATCTCTCAATATGATTGAATGAAACAATCATGGAAATCATTTGGGTCATGAGCTTTTGTCGAACCTCTGCTAAAGAGAGCATGACAAACATAATTCTTAATGTGCTGCACAATCTGGCCGATGACCAGGAAAGGGTCAACACGGCTTCTCCAAGGCAGAGAGAGGTTGTCGATGGTTTGCGACGAGTGCAACGTGAGAGAAGAGATGTTGAGGAAGGTAAGTGAGAAATCTCCTAGGGGTATTTTTGCCATTTTTACAAAAAATAGTTGACTTTTGACCAAAAATTAATGATGTTAGGATTATGTGAGAAATTCTAAAAGCAGAGTGACATATCAAAACGCATTAGTCGATCGAGGGAGGTAAGTAAAAATTGCGTATACTATAAGAGAGTTAAGTGACATTTTTCCGATAGATTAAAAAAATTGTAATAAAAGTAGCTACTTGTGAAATGATGGGAATAATTTGTTTCTAACTTTTACATTGTATTATCAACAATGATGCAAGTGAAAATTACTAAATTAATCTTAAATAAACTACTAAAATTTTGTAGGGATAGTTACAGTTCATTATCTCAAAATTTGGTCGTTTCTGACTTCACTATACCTAAATTTAAAAAAAGATTACAAGTACCCTAAGTATTTTTTAGTTACTCTTACGGTAATTTTCATTAAATCTTACAGAATTTGTTTGTAAAAAAATCTAAAATGACCTCGTTGTATAAGTTCAAAATGGTATAATTATTTGATAAATGTGAAAATTTTATTTTACCCTGACTTAAACAATAAATTATTCTTATGGTGAAAGTGTATATTAAGTCTTCAAATAAAAAAATGAAAAATCACTTGTGAAAGGATCAACACGCCCTCTTCTCCAACCTCCTCTAACTTAGACACATTTGTGCATGAAAATCAAATTTTTTTAAAAGTTTTCCAAGTTTATACTTGATTAATGCCACTCAAGTTTATGGAATCTTAGAAACTAAAGTATTTTTCCGGCAAGTATCTTAATCATGAGATCTACTAGGTTTTTGTCAGGAACTGAACTGATTTGATTGATTTTCGAATAATTACACTAAAAAACAGAGAATCACTCTAAACTCCCTCTTTCGTGCTTAATCCTGTAATTAACTACTCAGAAATTCGTAAAAAACCTAACAGCTCCGACCCTTGTTTTTAGTGACCGCCCACCTCGTGTCGACCAATATCCTTTTTAGTAACGTGGGGAGACCAATCGGAGTGCGTCTTGTGTCGAATGAGCTTGCGTCGCCCCCGAACTACTCCAATAGTCTCCTCAGCACCAGGACATCGTCGCGCGTCCCCATCAAGCATCTCCCCTATCAGGACAGTGGCTTCAACGGCGTCGTTTGAACGTTTATTGGTTGGCTATTTACAATCCTACCCCTCACTAATTCTTATTTCCCTCACAAAGCCTCCCCGATTAAGAGGTTGTCCCCAGGCCTCTCTGAGCCCGATTCTCACCGCCTTAGCATCCACCACCCGTCCACTTCCCGTCGCCAACTCGTCATCGTTTGGGTCTTCACATCACACCCCCACTCTCCATCTTCCATGGGTTCTTCCTCCAATTCTTCCTTAGACTGTGCTTTATCGCGAACCCAACCCACTTCTCTTGGAGCTCCATCGCCTTCCTTGAGGATGAGTCTCTCTCCATCAACAGTGACTGTCATTACTCTTGTGCGAAAATTGAGCGTGAGAGGATTGACTTGGTACATTCAGTCGATTCCCAAAACCACATCGCATTTTCCGAGTTCTATAACCAGGAACTTCGACTCCATGGTCATCTCGCCAGATAATGTTAATTTTATAGCAATCTTTCCTATCAAAGTTTTGTTAATGCAATCTACAGTCTATAATTCATTCTCTTTTGTGATGTTGATTCTAAATATACAATGAAGTTGGTGTTTCATATGGACATATTCAAAGCCAGGTAGTGGCTGTATGTGTCATATCTGATATTAATATTGATATGCTTCTGACAACCACTAAAGTGGGACGTTGCCATCAAATTTCGATCCATCTTCCTTAAAATGGAATAAAAAATTCCACGTATATTGATATCTTGTTGTGTTTGTGTTGGTAGGTTTTCTTTGCTTCATCATGACTTCAATTTGTGTCATTCTTTTGCCACTTGAGGGTCCACTAAACGACTGCCCATTCAAGTTCCAAAACATGTACTCTATATTCCTATTGTAAAAATTTCCAACTTATTTAATTAGGTTTCAATTAGTCCATATAAATTTTAATTAACTTTTGAATATTTTTTATTACTCTATAGTAGACCCTTTCTACTCCACTGCCTATTAACATTTTCTTACCACAAATGCTTTATATACAAAATTAATTAATTCATATATGATCTTAAGCAAGTGCAAACTATTTTCTGGAGTACAATATTATTATGTTGTCATGTTGATATGAAACAAGTTTTGAGTTTGCATCAATTTTTTAAAATACACTATTTCAAGTACATTTTCAAAATCTTCCTTCTATCTCTAGTTTTTGTCCCCAATTGTTTATTTTCATCTCTAACTCATAGTTTTCTTGTAAATAACTCTAATTGAATTATTTGTCATTGTAGAAACATTCACAATCTCATAATAAAAATTCAACAATCTCTAGCTAATATTTTATACTTACTCTTTGATCACTCATAGAGTGGTTGCCCACAACAAAGCTCTACTGCTAGTGTTAAACAAAACAAATAGATAGAATCATCCAGACAACAATCAATGGCTATGGCTGGGACTGCAAATTTAATGAAGCCAACCATGTCAACAATCCAAGTCTTACTATTGACTCCATTCCAATCCAATGTCGGACCCAATTTTAATTTCTGTGGATCACGCCACCATTATGATTTATTAAAGCAGCAAATCCTTTCCAACACCTCCACGTGTCCATATATTCTCTTCGTTGTGAAATGTACTGTTCTTCATTAATCATCAATCCCATGTTACTCGGTCTCAGATCTCACCGCACAACATGTCGTTGACGACCCTCAGCGAAATATCGACCACAGATACGGTACGCACCAGCGTCGATCTCGTCTCCGCCGCCAAGCGAAATATTGGGTTTTTCAAGGTTGTCGCCTACTCTCAGTTGCTGCACCACAAGCCCACTCTTCTCGAAGCCATCAGAAGGTGAAAGAAACATTTTGTTGGCAAATTGAAATTTGATCGGACGGTGGTGGGTGCTGAGAAAGTTTTTTTGTTTTTTTTAATGTTTTGTTCAGGTACGATGAGGTGTGGATGCCGTTGATTTGTGATCTGACGGTGGGGCCAACGCCTCTTCTGGTTCTTCCTCCCCTCGATGTCGAGTGGGTCTGGTTCTGTCACTCCTTGAACCCGGTAAGCTCCCCTCTTCAATTTTCTGTTTGGTTGCCCAGAAATTGAAAGTGGGGAAGAAAGTAAAGTTCCCATCTTTAGGTGAATCGCTGCTTTTTAATGAACTGTGTTTTGCTTATTGCTTGCTTTGTTTTCTCGGCAGCCAAACAGAATGTTGACAGATATTGTTACAGGTGAGCTACAGGCGGTATTGCGAGTCAAGGTTCTCGAAGATAATCGGAAGACCATCCATTTTTGATGAAGACAATGTGGAGTATGCATTGATGAGGTGCAGAGATATTTGGGTAGAGAGATACCCACACGAGCCATTTGAGAATGAGACCGAGCAAGAACCGGTTGTTAAATGTGAAGATATTTTGGTGGAAGTGATGAAGCAGGGATGTTTATGCTCGAAATTTGCAAAAGCATACATGGTTGATGCTGTGTATTTGATTGCAGCTAGACAAAGGTACAAAGCCTTTTTGTATATGTTGCAGAGGTCCACCCATCGATTGGTGCCTGCTCTCGATATATTGCTTATGTGGTTCACTCATCAGGTTGGTTTGCAAATTCTGAATTTGGTTTTGTTCAAATTGCGGCGATAGTGATTGTGTTGTGTGCAATATGAAGCAGAGCTACCCGACGGCTTATGCAGAAGACATGAAAGAAATGGAGAGTGATATGGGGAAGGTGGTGAGTTTGTGGGCAAGTGTGGAGGAAAGAGATTTGGAGAACACCAAGAAGCTTTGGGACAAAACTTTTGATCAACCCTATGAGAAAGCTGGGGGTGGCCTTGCTGTTGCCGACCCCATTAACCTACCTCTACCTCTTCATTGGGAGGTCTACCATACAGATCCCAATGCCAAATACAAGTCCATGATGCCTAGGTTCTTAGTTGAGGTTAGTTAGTGCTGTTTTGATTATAATTAATATGTCTTCATTGATGTTGGAATGATTATTTGAGTTTAAACCTTACCTTGCCAATTTATGGTAGGACTTGTTTTGAATTGAAATCATATGTTCTTGATGTAATAAGGGATCAGACAAATTGTTTCCTTAGGATTAGAATTAGGCTTTCTTGGGGATTGGTTGATTGAAATATTTAGAGATATTGTGAGATACGATTGTTGTGTGATTCAGGTGTGTGTGTTGGTGAGGCTCAACTCAAAGATAAGGACAGTCCCAGCTGGTGGAAGCCGTGATTTCCTTCGTTTGCAAATAATAAGATGCCACAGGGAGCTCAAGATTGATAAACCCATCTCCCAATTCTCACACGATTCATGGCAGAAAGCCTGGCATATTTATTGTGAATTCGGGACCAGAGGGGTTGTTGTTGATCTTCGTTCTTATGGCGGGGGTTGCTTGAAGGGAAGCTGCATGCAAGAAAGTTTCACGTTTCTTTGGAACGATTTACTGAGGGCGCAGTCTCTCACATTGGTTAAAGAATTCGATCAACAAACAAGGATTGCAGCTTCAATCACTCCCCCGGTTCAAGTCTCGTACCTGTTAAAATGTGTGCCCGACAGGGTGAGCGATGATTCAGGGGCCATGATATCAGACGTGATTCTTAGAATGAACAGATACCGGCCTCAGGAAGGGCGGTGGTTGTCTCGTACTGTCCTTGATCATGCAGGACGGGAGTGCTTTGTTGTTCGAATCAGGTAAAGCCCGAACAACCATCTGCTACGCTCCATAGAGATTTTGATGACATGAATTGATCTGTTTGTGAATATCATATATCAGAGTGGGTGATGGGTTTTGGAGAAGAGGAGGTGAAAGGCCATCAGCAGTGAAGTGGGAGGATAGGATCACAGAGATTCAGGAAGGTTCTTGGTCTTACGTTGCTGGTTCTATCGGCAGAGCTCCTGGTATGTTTTGTTAAGTCATTTGCTTGAGGCACAGCACGGTTATGGTTTTAATCACTTTTGTTGTTGCCATCTAGTACAGAGAAAGTGGTAGGAACAGCGACACCAAAAGAACCAGAAGAGCAATGGGGGGCCTCATGGATATTTTCAAGCGGCGAGGAGCTGATGATTCAATGGGATCCGTCATCGCCTATGTCCACTCTCAACCTCTCCCTTAAAAATGAAGATTCATCGGTAAAGTTGGTTAGTGGACGGAAAATGCAGTATAAAGTTGAAGAAGAAGAGGAGAATAGTGAAGAGGGGTTTGTAACGGTTGTTAGGATCACAGAAGACGATCCAGAAGGGAGAGCAACTGGGCTGTTGAATTGGAAGCTGTTAGCGGTAGAGTTGATGCCGGAGGAGGATGCAGTGGTGGCGCTGCTCGTGTGCATTTCGATACTGAGAAGCGTAACAGAGAAGAGCAAGGAAGACGTGGGGAAGTTGCTGGTGAGGAGAAGGGTGAAGGAAGCGAGCAAGGGAGCGAGAAATTGGGGTTCAGTTCAAGCTCAAGTTGAAGGTCAACACCTTCACCTTGAGCCTTGGTATTGGAATGCCAATGTAGTGTTGTCAGGGGATCACATGGCTAAGCAACCTGCGTTCAAGTATTCTCCAGCAGAAGGAAGTGATGAATTGTACAAGCGAGCGATTATACCCTGACAAACACCTTATATCTGTGTTATTAGATGCAGTTGTACATTATGTGCGATTGTTGTGCTCTCACCAGCATGTACTAAAAATCATATCAATTCATGAAAATGGGATTTTTTTGTATTGTCGTTACGGAAAATCATCAGATTTTTGGTCATGTTGGATGTGACCTCAAATATTTTTGAAAGAAAACTGGAGTTGTGTTTCTTCTTGGATCGATTCGGCAGTTACTAGGGCAAGGTTGGGATGAAATGATAGAAGAAAAACAATGTGACTAGGTAATCTTCGATCGGAGCAATGGCTTTTGTGGTGTGGACCAGCCATTTTTGGCGCTTGCTTGCTGCCATCTATCTGCTTAATCAAAAAAAAAAAAAAAAACTTTATGTTACATGGTGGTCCAGAATCTGTATACTTGAGCTAATAAGCACCAACAGACTTCACTATGCATTATTCATTTTATAAGCAACGTCAAAGGTGTGAGGTCTTGGGCTACAAATGGCTATGATAAACAGAATTCATTTTCTTTCTTTTCTCCATAAAGTGACAAGATATTCAGGTACGGAAGGGTCCATATTTTGGCATGGAATTTGATCCTTCTTTCACTTTAGCATTTTCTATTGTTTTGTCTACGGAATTTTCCACAAGTTTTGGCTAATTGATGTATAAATTATAAATATATTAGTTGAATTTAAACTATCGACCGTTGTATTTTCGTAAATTGCTCCTTTTATCTAAGTGAAAATCTCTGAATCCAATTGGTCTTGTACTTGGTCTTGATCGATAACATGGAGTTAAGTTGCAGTTTAGATGAGTCATGCAACTATTTTAATAACCTTGGACTAATAATCTCACAAAAGGTGCAGTTAGTATTATGAGAGAAATTATAACATGGGACGTCGTGTAGGAGAGTTTTTACCGGTGTCAGATAATACGGATGAGAGATAATTCTGAGAAGAGAGAGAGAGAAGGACAAATGACCAACAGAGAAATCACTGCTGGATAAGAGAAATGTTGAGTGGCACAACTTTGAAAATTTGAAAATCAAATAGAGAAGTTGGTAAGGTTGCATGTTTGTGAGTTGAAAGATGTTGAGAGATTCAAGGAAGATGAGCCACCATGATGAACCTGACTATGGTGGTCTTTGCGTCTTGCCGGAGAAGTGCCCCCAGAGAAGATGTTGGATGAGTGGCATAGGTTTGACAAATTAAAAAAATTAAATAGGGTCATTTTAGTCTTTTTATAGTAAATTACAAATAGGAAACATCTCGTTTTCGTACAATTTGACACGTTTCTCAATTAAAGTACAAAGTATAATTGGTAATTTCGCATTGAAAACTAACAGATATCTAACACTTTTAGCTAAAGTGAGACAAGTTGAATCTTAACCGTTGTATTTTCAAATTTTTTGAAGTATGTATATTTAACTAAGAAACGTGTCAACTTATTGTACTAAAACGAGATGATCCCTTTATTCATTACCCTCTACTTTTAAAATACGCAATTTCCCTCTTACCCCCTTAAGCTTCATTTTCTCCCTAGAGAAGTGGATTGACCTTTTTTCTTAGATTTTTTTTTTTGTAATTTAACATTGAGATGAGTTTTTTTAGAATTTTTTGTTTATCATTGAAATTGACTTTTTTCATCAATTTAAATTATGGTATTCTCTATGAAATAATTGTATATTTAAACGAAGCCTAAAACCTAAAGTATAGTTGGCACAGAGGAGAACAATCACTCACTTAGAATATTTGGTTGAAACTGATTTCAATTTTTTTCATAGTTTCATGCCCACAAGTGGGCCCCAACTTCAAGGACGATTTATGTCTTTCAGTAACTTTGAGTTCGAAAACATAAAAAAATTGGGTCCCTAAGTCCTCATGCGCAAGTTGTACAAAGAAGATTGTAGTGATAAAGGTAGGGATTTGGATGGTGAGTTCAATGATGGTTTTAAGAAGAAGAATGGGGCCGAAAGGAAACGTAGTAGTTTTTGTAAAGTAATCAAACTAAAAACCAGAAGGTAATGCCGAGAAAACTCAATTAAGTAGGATAAATTGGTAAATGTTAACATTAAATAGAGGTAAATATGTCTTTAACAAAAACAAACATAGTTACTAGATTCCTTAAAAAAACATAGTTACTAGATAAAATTTCAAATCACTACACTTGATTATATACACCTCTTTCACATCGCTACACCTAAATTCAAAAGTTTTTTGATCGGTGCCCTAATATTTTTTCTCACACTATTAGTTTAACACAGCCATGTGCATTGCACATGACTATTTTTTTAAGTAATGACAAAATTATTCTTGTTCCCCAGCACTTTTCTGACACTATGTATGCTACACATACTTTACAATTTTCAGATCTTTTAACATCATCATCATTACCAATCATTCGCCGATTGTTCATGATCCTAAGAAGTGATCTTCCAAGAAGCTCGTCGCTGGATCGTTATAGAGCATTCTAGAGAGACCATCCAGAAGGTTCCGAGGAGGAAAATGACGTCGAACGTTTTGAGATCAATTAAATTGCGCATATGGAAACTTTAGAATCCAAATATGTAAGGGAAAACCAGTGTTTTTCTTCCGAACATGAATTACATATAAATTTAGTGTTTTTAATGGTTAAATATTTTTTGTGGGTCAATTTGTTCAAACCACACAATCACCGGAAAAAAAAAGATCGAAAAACTAAAAACCACACAATTTTGATGTCTCTCCAATTGCGAAAATCAATTATATGAACCGGCATCGCTTGACGAGAAAGTGAAATTCGAAAAACCATGGATTGAGATTTTTGGGAAAACCTATAAATGTCTCAATTTTCAAATTTAGTTCAATTTTCTTCTTGACCCATTTATGAAAAAAAAATTAATATAAAAACATAATTACCTAGAAATGAAAGTTAAGCAACAAATTGAAAACTCATAAGCTAAAATAAAGATTGGAGACATCGCCGAACTTCGAGACGGCGTCGACGCCTCTAGTTTTTTGTTGGCAATGGACATTATTTTCGACGAACCCAAGATTCGAACACCTAATAATAGTATTCAATCACTAATCTAGATAAAAAAAACTAGTCAAAATGTCTCCTAGCAACTGTATTCATCCAAATAGGTCAAATTCTTGATAATTGTCATCGAGAGATTGGAAAAGTTACTTTCATTGTGTAATGACACATTTATAAAAATTGAAAAAGAAATTAAGGCATTTTCATCTTTTAATTTGTACACTAATAAAAATTTTTAAAACACTAACTGTGTGAAAAAATGGGTTAAAGTACGAATAAAGAAGTTTTTATAACTTAGGTGCATCAATGTGAAAGATGTGTATAGTAAAGTGCAGTGATCGGGAATAACATCAATCAAACAAATAAATTTTTTTTCTTTGTATCTAATTGATATGTGACCATCTATATAAATAGTCATGTGCAAAAATTGAGCATTATGTATAACCTAACTGAAAATATTTGTTGGCTGAGTAATTTCTTTATTATTTATCTTAACATAATTAACCCATTGTCAATAACATAATTTTTTTTCTTATTACATGAAGTTCTTTTTATGAGCATTGTTACATGAAGTAATTTGAAACATCCTCTTCTCCGAATGAGATTCACATTCAGTAGTGGTGGTTATTAGTAGAGAAGAGAAGTAGATGAGAAAAAATAGAATGAATATAAATGTAGATTTTGTAAATTTTGAGGAACTAAATTGAAGCAGTTTTATCTTTATTATCCCATTTTTTTTAATGAAATTGGGGTCAGAAAGTATATCAAATTGTTGAGAAGAGAGAGGTAATACTTAAAATGATATTATTTGAAATTTTAAAACACAAATAGGGCATTCCTATTTTTTGAATTGAATCTCAAATTTAAACAAAAATAGATGGAATCTAACAGAGAGGGAGAAAAGTGAAAAATTGTAAATCTAGTCGAGTATGGTGAGAATTTTTGTTTTAAGGGTTATTAAGTGAGTAACACCTAATTTTAAGCGCAGTTTCCAGAGGCTTCCTTGTCAACTTATGATATAAATTAGTAGGGGTGACCATATACGGTTAACCGTGACCGGCGGCTCAAATCAAAAACTGAACCGGTCATGTCCGGTTATCAAAAATTAAAACCAAATCCGGACCGGTAATGGTCAAAAACCGGATGCTCGGTTAACCGAAAATTGTCACCAGTTTTCAAATTAAATGGAAACCGGTTATGATAAGTAACTTTTTTTTAATCTGTTTTTTCAAGCAAAAACTTGCAACAAACTAGACGTCCAATTCGAATCTATAATAAAAAACCAAATCGAAGATGAAGAGAAAAGATGTAGAGACGGAGATGGAAGGGCTAGATCTGGTTCGTAAACGGACTGAGTTTAATTCATCGTCGTCAGACTGATTTGTTTCATCGTCGCCGGATTGATTTGGTTCATCACTGAAGATTGAGGCTCTTACATGATTCAGAAGTCATGTAAACGAGAGGCATGCAAATTAAAAATAAAATTAAGAGAGAGAGAGAGAGATAGAGATAGAGCCATCAAATGGCTTTAGTTGGCCTATGATTATGGCTCTCAATCAAATGTAAGAGTTGAAGTGAGGAAGGAAGAATGAGAGTTGAGATCTGGAAGAGAGAGAGAGAGGAGGTGAGGTGGAAGGAAGAGGAGAGAGAGAGAGAGTCTGGGCAAAAGAGGGAGGAGAGTGATATTGATGAGTAGTTGTGTAGTTATTGGGAAGTGAAAAGGATTGTTGGGAAGTGAAAATGATTATTGGGAAGTGGAAGAAGTAATGATGATGATAGATATATTGTTGGGAAAAAGGATTGGGAAGGAAAATGAATTGTACAAGAGAAAGGGTGGAGTTATGGATCATGTGGACACCATGTGACTCATTGATAGCCATTGATACAGGCAGATCCAAAGATATAAATTAAAATTGAGATTGATAATTGGACAATCACCGGTCGGTCCGGTTAACCGCGGTTATCAAAAATTTGTACCAAAAACCGAACTGGCTCTTACCGGTTTTGACAAATCAAAACCGAATATCTACCGGTTTGTTCCGGTTTTGGTTTTAATCGGTCCGGTTTGGGCCGGTTCCGGTCGATTTACCAGTTTCCGGGTTTATATGGACAACCCTATAAATTAGTTTTGTTGCGTTGCCTTGTTTTACTTTCAAAGGTTGTAATTATTCTCACTTTTTCTTTTTAAAACAAACTCTTATAACCACAAAAAAGTTTGAGCAACAAGAACTTGCGAGAAACGGAGATTTTTTCAAATTAAATGCTAATAATTAATTTAACATCAATCATCTATTTGGTGGTAGATTTGTGCTTACTTTCACCATATCAACAGTGGAATTGCTACAGTGAAGTCATAATTTGAAGAATAAAAATTTGACTATAACAATTAAATGAGCTAGTAATTTTATCCTAGTATGTGTGTCTCTAGCAATTTATTTTAGTAAATGCCAAAATAAATAAACTCTTTCTGACTTTGTTGTATTTATTATTATTTTTATTGGTACCTGTTAAGTAAACTTTTTACTAATATTGTTTAAATTAGTTAATTTTATTTTATTTGTGTTGTAAAAATTAGTAGGCGTCAGTGAGTCGAACATAATTGTTCATGAGATCCAAAGCGAGGATTAAGGACATTTCTATTTTTTAGTTTGTACTAAATAAATAATATACTTCTTTAACCGTATAAATAATTAACATTATAAAAACTTTCGAATTATTTAAATAATTATTTAATCAATAATTATTTTTAATGATTAATAATTAAATAATTTAATGAAACTTTCGAATAGTATATCTCTCTCATACGAGTTTCGTTTCGGACTCATAGTATATTAAATCGAAGATTATCAGATGATTTTCGATTTGATATACTATGATCCTGAAACGAAACTCGTATAAGAGAGTTATGTCATTTGAAAGTTTCATTATATTATCTAATAATGGGGAAATTGCATGTCACTACCATGTACTATGCAACTTTTGCATGTCACTACCCTCTACTTTTTTTAGTTTCATGTCACCACTGTAAGGTTTCATTTAGTTGCACCGTCCATCACAGAGTTAAGTTTGATGTAAAAAGTCCATAATGCCACGGAGACGGCCACGGAGGAGGCGGTCGGAGCAGGCGGTGGGAGGAGGCGGTCGGAGCAGACGGCCGGAGACGGGAGTGGCGGCCGGAGACGGGAGTGGTGGGGAGGGTTTAATTAAGGAGTTAATTAGGTTAATTAATGATTAATAATAATATATAATTAATAAAAATATTATATATATTTAAATATTAAATAATTATAGTTATTATTTGTGTAAGTGAAAAATCAGATTTGCCCTCAATTTATCAGTTAAATTGGTATTCAATTATGAGTAAAATAGTAATTTCATAATCATATCGATTGAACCAATCAGACCAGTTTAACAGACCAAAACTATTGAGGGCATTTTAGACATTTTGCACACAAATTATGTTATATTTAACAGCCATTACTTTAACTGCAACGTAAATAAACTTCGGGTACCGACAAATTTTTTTTTAAACTTAGGGTACTGATTTGGAAATGAGGCAAAGTTAGAGTACTGACATGGAATTACCCCTATAAACAATACTAATAAAAACTAGGGATAATTCCAGGTCTCTACGCCTGGATATTGCTGTTTTTCACCTGGGTACACCTAAAATTTTTTTTCAGCTCACTACGCTTAGTATGTGCAAAATTTTCACTTTGCACTTTCCGTCCAATTATGTTAGTTTTTAGGGAAAACTTCCTTAGCTCCCCTGAATTATACCCGATTTTCACATAACTCCCCTGAAAGATAAAAGTGGTCTGTGGAGCCCCTGAACTTTTTAACTTTGACACATCACCCTAACACCGTTAAGTCTCAGTCATGTGACCATCACATGGATACTCTTTTTTGTGATAATGGCAAAAATACCCTTGTTCTCTAACCTTTCCCCAATCTGACTTGGAGGCAAACTCCATTGTACATTGCTCTGCAAATCACAAACTCCCTCAATCCCTCTCATCTCAACATAAACCCTTGCCACCATGAATTCTCAATCACTCCCCGATCTAGAAACTCCCACAATCTCAGCCGCTTCTCCTCCGCTTCCCCAACCTCCTCATCCTCAGGCTCGCCCTCGTCGAACGTGAACTCGGTGTCGCAGGACCTCGCGGTGGTGGTGAGGGATGGCATGGTGGCGGTGGACGTGGTGATGAAGGTCGTGAAGTGGAGTGCCTGAATTCCCAATCACTCCCTTTTGTCACCTGTCTTCCGAGTACCTGCGACCACCAGCAGAGCCGCCGCGACAAGGCCAACCCACGACGTCAAGCACCTGTTGTACATCTTTCGACACCGCCGGCAAGTGACGACAGATCGGACCTAATCCGAACGTTCTGGGCGATTTCCGTCCGTCGCCGCACTTTCTTTTCATTATTCAATACCAAATTCTCGTGACTCTTCTTCTTCTTCAAAAATCAAAATCAAGACCAACCCTTGTCCACTTCCCATATTTTAATTTTCATTTCATTTTCCGAACCAATTATTATATTATACTATTTTATTTTATTTTTATTATTTATGGTGTTGGTTGTGGCGGTGCAGTGAAGCACAGTCGATGGTGCGATGGGTCAGTGAGTAGAGACAAAACAGTGTGTGAGAAGAGAGAGAAGAAGAAGGAACCTTGTTATGTTAAGAGAATAGAGGAACAATTAATTGAACAATATTTGGTTATGGAGATTATTGAGCTTTGAGAGAGAGAAAAACCTGAAATGAAGAGAGAATAAATGGTAAATTTTTGAAAATTTGATAGTTAGTTGAGGGCATTTTGGACTTTTTATCAGTGACTTAACGGTGTTAGGGTGATGTGCCAAAGTTGACAAGTTCAGGGGCTCCACAGATCACTTTTATCTTTCAGGGGAGTTATGTGAAAATCGAGTATAGTACAGGGGAGTTAAGTGAAGTTTTCCCTAGTTTTTAACATTTTTTTCATGTAAAATGACTAAAATGCCCTTAAGGTTTAAAGAGTTATTATAATTGGATTGAAAAGACTAAAATGCCCTCACATATTCATCTAATTTTCAAACATATGCCACCCTCTCTCTTTTCCCTCTCTTCCCTCTCTCACTCCTCTGCCTCTCTAAAAGTCTATGTTCTAGAACTCAATTTGGCTGGCAACGGCACTAAAACAAATCCCCCATTCCCAGTGGCTCAAAAATCATATCCTATGCAAAACACCATTGTAAAAGTCCATGTTCCCGACGACGGTGGCGCGGTACTCGCCGAACGACGAGTGGATCGCCTCCGCCGACGCCTCTGGGATCGTCCGAATCTGGGGGTTCACAACGAATTCGTGCTCAAGACCGAGTACAAGTTCCTCACCGGCCGGATCGACGACCTTATGTGGTGCCCGAACATCCAGAGGATCGTCGCGTCTGGCGACGACAAGGGCAAGGCGGTAGTTCGCGCTTTCATGTGCGTTTTCGCTTCATTTTGCCTTACTTTTTTGGGTTATTTAATTTATGGCACTGAGTGTGTTTGAGGAAATGACTAATGAGTGGTCAGATTCATATGGAATGTTATGCATTTTGTCTCTAATGTTCCTAGATGATGTTTTATGTGATTGGACATAGACC
The DNA here is from genome assembly GCA_963920655.1 of Geranium rotundifolium. NCBI lineage: Eukaryota > Viridiplantae > Streptophyta > Magnoliopsida > Geraniales > Geraniaceae > Geranium > Geranium rotundifolium. The sequence goes on along the minus strand of OY987316.1, from coordinate 16,164,100 downwards.
CATACGACGTGCAGGACGATGAGATTTGTAATTTGGTTCATTAGATTCAGCTTCTGACCTTTTTTTTCCTAGTGATTTCCATTCTTGTGCATTACGGCCCGGGCATCGGAGATGTCACCGCTTGAAGCCAGTAGCGCAGGATCTCTAGTTTTTGCATAGGATATGATTTTTGAGTCACTGGGAATGGGGGATTTGTTTTAGTGCCGTTTCCTGCCAAATTGAGTTCCAGAACATGGACTTTTAGATAGGGAGATGAGTGAGAGAGGGAAGAGAGGGAAAAGAGATAAAGTGGCATATGTTTGAAAATTAGATGAATAGGTGAGGGCATTTTAGTCTGTTCAATCAAATTATAATAACTATTTAAACCTTAAGGACATTTTATTCATTTCACAAGAAAATAACGTTATAAACTAACATAATTGGACGAAAAGGGAAAAGTGAAAATTTTGTACATTCTAGGCGTAGTGAGCTGAAATTTTTTTTATAGGTGTACCTAGGTGAAAAACAGCAATATCTAGGTATAGCCACCTGAAATTATCCCTAAAAACTACTAGATAGAGACACGTATAAGATAAAACCGACTCAGTTGGCAGAGTCGTTACCTTTGACATGCAAGGGTTACATGTTTTATTCCTACCAGGAGGGTATTAGAGGATCAATTTTTTTTTAAATTCTGACTTGATGATGAGCAACACGTGTCAAGTATTATGGTCTCAAAACATAGTTTTCAAAATAAGTAGAATGGTAATATAATTCTATAAAAAACTTAATTATTTGCATTTAATTTGAAAAAAAATCGAGAAATGGTGGGCATTGTTACATATCTTGTTTGTCATTTTATTTTACTTGTTTAATTTCTCGCACAACCCTGAGATCATTAGGATCGACTCCTACATAGTTGACTTTGAGATCTCGTTTTATCCCTTCTTCTCGCACGAGATATTGGAATCGGTCTCCAATAGTCTCATCTATCCACCATCTTCTCGAGTTATTGAGATCGGCCAAACTATAACCGCTTCTTGATAATCTCGCCTATCCCATCTTCCCCTCTTCTTTCTCGGCTCCTCGAGTTGATCTATACATCAACTCGTCTAACCTCTTCTTCTCGACCACCTCTTGAAACGATAAACTCTTTGACTCAAATGCGCTACCTTCGATCTACCGTGCTAGCATATCCACAGATCGACTAGGACCAAACCGGTCTTGGGAGAACTTGCACTCTCTGTATTTCACTCTGTTTCTCACACAAAAGGCTAGCCTAAACATTCTCGGATCCCTCAAGAAAAGGCGGATACCGAACTTTAGGTGTCGCACGACATACCCAGGGAGAAGGTGTTCAACGAAAATCGTACCATTTTGGTGTTTTTATTGGTGCTGGGATCGTCTTCGGCAAGTGGGAAAGTGTTCTCAAGATCCCAGTTAGTTCATCATTTTATTTTACTTATTTAATTTCTCGCATAACCCCGAGATCGTTATGATCGGCTCCTCCGTAGCCGAACCCTCTTGATCTCGTTCTATCCCTTTTTCTTGCACGAGTTATTGGAATCGGTTATATTATACTCGAAATCCAATACTCTCATCTATCCACCATCCTCTCAAGTTAATGAGATCGGCCAAACCATAGCCGCTTCTTGATAATCTCGCATATCCCATCTTCTCTCCCGGCTCCACAAGTTGATCCATACATCAACTCTTCTAGCATCTTCTTCTCGGCCGCCTCTTGAGTCGATAAACTCTTCGACTCAAGTGCGCCACCTTTGATCCACCGTGTAGCATACCCACAAATGGACTAGGACCAAACCGGCCTTGTGACAACTCGCACTTTCAATAGTTCACCATGTTTCTCACACGAAAGGTTAGCCTAAACATTCCCAGATCCCCTCAAGAGAAGGCGGATACCGAACTTTAGGCGCCGCATGGCCTGCCCGAAGAGAAGACACTCCTCAGGGCATAACAAGTGTGTTCTCCTTGCTCACCAAGTCAAGGTTCTTTCACGCATTTGTTAGGTATTATGCAATAATATTTAACAAATTGCGGAAATAGAAATAATACAAATTCAAATAAATTAAGAAGATTAATAAGATACATGAACCTTTGCAAATTTTTGATACAAACTCGGAAAATAAGTCAAGGCGTGTTGGACACTTTCCTTAAAGTGTATTCGCTCTCCCTCGGGTGTTGGAATCAATGAGCGTACAACTCGCAGGATACAACGACTTCGAACTAGCACCGTACACTAAAGGTCTAGTTCCAGCGAACTTGAACTTGTGCCTTTCTCTATCACCAAATCGTACGAACTTTGAAGAGAAGAAATGTAGAAGAGGGAGAACAAGAACAACATAGTTCTTTATAGTCTCATCTCTTCCACCTCTTGAATTTTAAGAGTAAATACCTAAATTAAAGACAAAATGAAAGGTTGTAACCTATACATTCAAGAGGATTAAACCACATTCAAAACTTGAAATGCCAACTCAATTTTATTCATTAGGTAGAATAATATGAATTTAAATCATATAATAAAAATATAAATTATACAATATGATCTTAAAGCATATATTATCCAATAATCCCCCACATGAATGAAATTGAGCGACGCTAATAAAAACGACATAGAAAAAAGGCACGAGTAGACTCAACACGATATGGTGATAGATTCTACGGTCAATACATGTATAGGATAGGTAGGCTACCTTTGAACCTTCCCTTGTGAAAACATGTTGACTTTACTGGCTGACCAATAGACACGATGTCCTTGAATTGTTCTGTCATTTGTGTAAATGATAACATGTCTCAGGCATGTATCTTCCTGACCCAAGTTCGGTTCTCATGGTTATGTTCATTTTGGTCGTGAACATCGTCCTGGTTCTGCAAGAGTTTCTAAAGGATTTAGCCCCTCAATCCTCATTTGAAGCGACCCCACTTCTCTCTCACATAGGTGATTTCTTATTTAAGAGTAACCCGCTTTACTCCGCTCGAAACCTCAATATTTTCGACGCATAAGAATCATTAAAAGCTCAATCGCTTAACATTTCCATACGGGTGTCACTGTTTGCATCATAGAAATAGGACTGGGGGAACCCCCACAGTGACCTTACCAGTCTTAACAATTAGGTTGTCCCATTGAACCATGATCTTGGGATCTCCAGTCAACATGGTTGGGTTTCCTTTGTCTTGACTATACAATTTCATGAGCTTAAGTCCCATTTCTTTAGATGCCTTCTCAACTTGATCTTCATTTAACTAGTTGATTACTAGTTCCGCGGTATTTTCTTTAGACCTTATGTAGCCAATCCTCATTGAACCATTGTTGAGAAGTTGGTTAACAACATTATGTCTTCGACATATATGTCTAGACTTGTAGTTATTCCTTGCCCTTGATAATATCCTTCCACAAATATTTAGACTTTCATAGTTGTTTATTCTTTTCATAAACTCAGATTCCATTGTGAATCTAGTTATCAAAATTTGTTCGAAGGATTTTCATATCATGACAACATCTATCCACCAAATGGATATAAGATGTTCAACTTGTTTACGTGTATTCTCTTACACCTTTTGAATATCTATAATAATGTAGACCATAATAAATATTCAATCATAAATACATTAGTATTCTCATAATAACATTGTAATATCCAAATTTTGGATAATTCATGTATCTTGTTTGTCTACTTAAGATAGATGTAACATCCTCATGTACATATCATTAAGTACATGATATTGCATATCACTTTTGCATACTCATTTTGAGAGATACTTTCATTTTTATTCTTTCACAAGTTTTAGCTTAAACCAATAGATTTTATAGCTAAACACCATCACATTTGTTGAATTTTCCAAACTTTATCAACATCGTGTGCCCGATAAGTTCGTTTTTCTTGCAACATTGATTCCCATATTCTTTTCACATATGTCACACTCATTGATAAGGAATCTAATTGACATCATAAAGATGTCAAATATTTTTCATGTCACTATTTAGGTGCATGTTTAAGTCTATCTCAGAACTTCACCAACTTGCACCGTTTCTTTCACATGTATTAGTTATATAACATTTTTGTTAGTGTCATATAACCTTCTAACATATAAGTTAGAAATTCATCAAGTGAATTTATCACCTTGCTCTTTGGCTAATTCTTGACTCTTCTAGTCCATAACACTCTTTAGAATTTTATCACAATTCTTAATAATTCATTTAGATGATCTCAATTCATCTCGTTTGTCTGAATATTCCAATTCTAGACTTTAATATAATATTCTTGTGTATATCAAGATTTTTTCAAATCATACACATGAACTTTATATGCACTACTATTGCACGTTCAATGTAGGCACATTCAACAATTTTGTTCATATCCTTATTTTCCTCGAAGTCGAAGTCAAAGCTTTTACTAAACACCCCCACACTTCCAATTAACCGTAGAAAATCTTGCTTCCTCCTACTAACTCACTCAGAGTTTTCTCAATATCCATTTATGTTACCTTATTTTATAGGCAATTTGCTGAAAAGTCATTGTCCCCCACATGTATTGTGGTGACCCAATACTTATAATTATCACACTTCTCTCATAGAGTGATAGTTTCTTTTCAACAACAACATTAGATTGACTATGTCCCAACACGAATACACATATGTCAACCATTTTAACATATTCATCTTAAAGTCATTTCTTCCGATAAACATGACAATGAAAATTTATCCCCATTGTTGCTTTTAAGCAAATATACACAATGATATTTTGTACTATCAAATTGAAAGTCACAAAATATTAGCTCAAGACTTTCATAATTTCTTCCAACAATTTGAAAGGCATTATAGTTTCTTTCATTCACACAAAATTCACATTTGTGTTTGTTTATCAATCTTGAAAGATGGTAGATGATTCAAGTGAATTAATTTACATATAAATTATAGTTCACTTGACCAAGTATATCATACCATTATATGACTCAATCATATAAATGAAAGACTCTTCTTTATTCGTATCAATCCACATAATGACATTTATTATTCATGTCCATCGTGTCATCGGTTATTCAACTTTTGTCCATATACATTTCATTTTTGGACACACTTTTCAAGAAATCAATTACACTATTGAAACCATCAATTACAAGTAATGCCCCAATGAGATTACCATCAATTGTATTCTTTCTCATGCCGCACACACAACTTATTTGATTATTGTGATGACATATTCTAAAGCCATATTTTGAGATGACATAAGTGCATATGTACACACTCTCTCAATCATCAATAATTTTAGATTAGAATTTTTAATTCCATCTAAAAAACCATGCCTTCAAACAATCATGTCAAGCCAACACTTTTAGAACTCAAATAGCCCAAATTTATTTGAAGGTTGCAGCATAACTAGATCGTCACTTATATCTATTATGTTGATCTCATTATTTAGTTGATATGATTTCAAACTAATCATTATCAACTCAAGAATGAAAACATTATTTCATTCAACTTATTCATATTCATATTTATATGATTTATCTATCAATGAATCAAAACAATTAATCATATTCAAGTATAATTGTTCAACACAAGAATAACATCGTTATCTTTAGATTTAGGATTCATCAATCTATGAATGGCACATCCAATTTTCATTGTGCTGATCATGCCCAACTCATATTTATGAGTTCGTGAATGAGATCGTTACATCATTCAACTTATATGATTCATCAATTCATGATGATCAATTCAAAATAAGAATCATTCAAATTAATCATATGATTATGATTTTCAACTAATGAATAAATTCAATATTCATTACTCATATTCAATTTTATTGAAGTGATTCATCATTACATGAATAATCTCATTATTTCATTCATGTTAATCAATTCATATGATTTAAGAAATCATATTTTTCTTATGATTCTCCACCATTCTTTGATAATTTTATTCACTTGTACAATGAACATTTACAAAGAACATTAAACTATACTATTCAATACATAGTTTAAGTACAAGAGAATCGTCTTCTCTTTCATTTTTGAGATTCTTCATTTACTGTACTTGATAAACTCAACATGTTCACCATCTTTTCTCAGATTCTTTCAAAAATTAAATCAATAATCTTTTCAAGTCCTTCGACATTTTTCTTTTCTTATTGATCATTCACAATCTTTTGTATTTCATGGTACACATTTTACAAATAATATCAAAACTATACAATGCATAGTTTTGAGTACAACATGATCAATTTCTTCCTCTTTCAATATTGAGGTTCTTTGTGTACCATACATGGTGAATCCATTATGACCACCATCTTTTGTCGTCTTCTTTCAACAATAAAGCCAAAAAATCATTCAAGTCATTTAACATATCTTATCGAAACAAAATCGATATATTAGTGGTAGACATTCGTGTCTTAAACCCACTTGGAATTTGACCCAAAAGGTACATTTCCGGCCTCAACCATATTGACATATTGTCCAAAATATTCCATAAGATGAATTAGGCAAGCAAGCTTGTTGCTCCCATCACCAAAATCTTGTTTTCAATAATCTCTTCAAAATTGGAACAATTACGAAGTCCCGATATTTGATAAATATAATCCATTCTTTGTTTTCCATCTCTACAACAAGAAAGACAAACCTTATTAGTATTTGTAAGATTATAAATTAACTCACATGACCAAATTCATTATATTTCAATAATTTATTCAAATTTGGAGCGAGTATGAAACTTTATTGTTTGTATTAAAAAAAGATTCATGTTTTCCAACTTTTATATCTACAAAATGAAATGAAATCATTAGAATTGTAAAATATAAACCATGCAAAATTTCATAAAACAAAATATGAACCTTCTTGAATCCGCAACCTGTTAAATCTCAAGAGAGCGAATACACTTTAAGATTGTTAGGTATTATACAATAATAATAACAAATTGCGAAAATCAATAAAATATAAAATACTAATGAAATATGAAAATTACAAAATGATACATGAACCTTTACATAATATTTGATACAAACTCGGGAATAAGTCGAGGCGTGTTGGACACTTTCCTTAAAGTGTATTCGCTCTCCCTCGGGTGTTGGAATCAATGAGCGTACACCTCCCAAGATACAACGACTTCGAACTAGCACCGTATACCAAAGGTCTAGTTCCAGCGAACTTGAACTTGTGCCTTTCTCTATCACCAAATCGTACGAACTTTGAAGAGAAGAAATGTAGAAGAGGGAGAACAAGAACAACATAGTTTTTGATATTTGGATGATTCAAAATTGAAGAGAAAGACCATCTATTTATAGTCTCATCTCCTCCACCTCTTGAATTCTAAGAGTAAATGCCTAAATTAAAGACAAAATGAAAAGTTGTAATCTATACATTTAAGAGGATTAAACCACATTCAAAACTTGAAATGTCAACTCAATTTTATTTATTAGGTAGAATAATATGAATTTAAATCATATAATATAAATATAAATTATATAATATGATCTTAAAGCATATATTATCCAACAATTTACCTTTACGCCATTTGTAACTTTATAAATAGGTTAGTTAGGATTCATTTCTGAACAACTTGATACAACTCACATTCTAGGAGCTCTTTAGGCTAGATCGGCCTCACTCCACTGTAGAAACAACTGTGTATTCCTTGTTACCGATCTCTACAAGATCAATTGCCATATCGGTCTTATACGAAAAGGTTGCTTAAGAGACCATAGATTTCACATATTTCTGTCTCTAAGTGGGCGCCCAAAAAGGTTCCAACCTCTCAGGCCATGACAAGTGGTAACAAGGCAATAAAAAACAATAACAAATTTTTGCATCATGATTTCTATAACATCCTTTCATCCATTCTTTTCAATTCATTTTAACGCTTCTTGCAAGTACACGACCTCATCCTCCTCCGCCCAGAGACTCTCTGGATCCTCTTGGTTATCGCCCCTACCAAACTCTCTCGGAGCCTCGATAATCCCGACACATATCCCCCCTCGATCAATACCTCATCGATCGTGTTGTACACATTTACCATGAGACACTGAAATTAATCTTTCTAAACTTTTATATTTATTAAGGTAAAATAACGAAGGTATATAACTTGTAAGTCTGAATCGAATAATTATGAATTTAAAACTAAAGATTCGGAAACAATACCCAATTCCATTTATATTAGAATAGAAAAAGAGAATTTAAAAGTAGAAACAGATGGATGAATGTGGTCCACATAGACCCAACCCAATGAAACCACGTCGACCACTTGCCTGCCCTCGCCCCTTGTTTTCTGATAGGTACGGTCTCCTGCACGTTACTGGGCCCCACCCCTCTCCACCGTACTCACAAGCACCACGGCTTCATCATCCACCGTCTCTACACCGACCGCGGTCAAATCATTGGATCCTACGGTGTATATCCTCCCCGCCCAGTCAACCTCGTTGAGATCTCTCCCTTTCAAAGGCTAATTTCGTCATTTCAACGTATCGCCGGCCACCCAATCAGATGTCGAGGAGGTCTTAAAAGTCAACTCTTCGCATCATCTGACCAATCATTTTGTTCCTCAGGTTTTACAGCTGCTGTACTCTAACATTTCTCTTTCTTTCTTCTTCCTAGCTCGACACTATTAGTCAGCATCGTAATCAGGAACTCAGTGCCTTGTGAAGCTCCGATTCTCCTCCTCCGACCCGAATTGCCGTTCACTGAAGCGATGAACCCGACCCAACACCACACCTCCGACTCCGAGCCCTTCCTGACCCTCCCGAAGCCCACCCACCACCCTATCCTCGACCTTCGCCTCCTCTTCCTCTTCGTCCCCACCTAAGCTCATTCCTCGATCCTTCACTTTTCTGTTTTCTGCTGTAGATTTGATTATGTCGATGCTCGATTTCCTGACGGAGGACCTTCTGATTCGGATTCTGGATCGGATCGGCCCCGACCCAGATCGGAAGGCCTGGCGCCTGGTCTGCAAGGAGTTCCTCCGGGTCGAATCGGTGACCCGGAGCTCCATCAGGGTCCTCCGGATCGAGTTCCTGCTGAATCTGCTGGAGAGATACAGCAACATTGAGAGGCTGGACCTCTCGGTCTGTCCCCGCATTGACGACGGGACAGTGACGATGCTACTGAGGGGGAGGGGGAGCTGGAGCTGGAGCCGGCGACTGAGGAGCTTGGTGCTGAGCCGGGTGACCCAGCTGAGTCACATTGGGTTGGAGATGCTGGCGCGGGCGTGTCCAGGTCTGGAGGCGGTGGATGTGTCGCACTGCAGCGGGTTCGGGGATAGGGAGGCGGCGGCGCTGTCGCTGGCGGCGGGGCTCAGGGAGCTCACCATGGACAAGTGCTTGGGTGTCACTGATGTTGGCCTCGCCAGGATTGCCCTTGGCTGTCCTAACCTCCACAAATTAAGCATCAAGTGGTGTATGGAGATCGGTGATCTAGGCATCAATCTTCTCTGCAACAAGTGCACCCACCTCAAGTTTCTTGATTTGTCATACCTCAAGGTTTGATTTATTTTTCCCCTTCTGGCTTTTAGTTCAACTATATTCATGTTCTGTGTATTTTAGTGTTTGGTGGATGGGAAAATGTAGGAAATGAAACAAACCCAGGTTTTGACTTTAGAAGTAAAAAGAAGTCAGTCCCACCAGGATTACTTGACTGACAGACACAAGTTCTTGACCTGCCACTGTGGGTCTGGTGGGAATAGTTGGTCTCGAACTTTATGCTATAGTTATCTTTTTTTTGCAGATTATGTGGGTTCCCTATACTACAGAAAGGTAAAGTGAACTACCTTGGAGAAGCAAATATTTGATTTAAGTTTCTTGATAAGAACCAAGAGTGTCAATTTAAAAGTGCAATAAAATTGAATTATTTTAGTAGATTCCATTGTTTTTTTTCTCAAAATACTATGCTTTCTGAGTGTGAAAACTAAGCAATATATGAAATAGTTATTGGATTGATGGAGTAAAACTAATGATACAAAGGGTTTGTGTAACTCAGCGAGAATACAACACATTTATCCCTCATTACTACTTAGTCAAGATAATTAAGAAATATACATGGTTTGGGAGATTTGGTTTGTGTAACTTAGCGAGAATACAACACATTTATCCCTCATTACTACTTAGTCAAGATAATTAAAAAATATACATGGTTTGGGAGATTTGGTCTGGTTTGACCAAATTACCATTAATTTTGACCTATCTCGTTGAAGGTGGTTGATGAAACAAATTGAGCTCTATGATTAAATGAGAGAAATTGATTGAGATGTATTTGGTGACGATCCTCCTCAATTGATCTAAAAATGAGACAGACAAGATGAGTGTCACAGGTCAAATGTGTGTAGGTGACATGATAGTTAAATTCCAAGTGCCTAATCCGTGTATAAAAATAATCATCTTTAGTTATTCGAATAGCATTTTGACTATTGTAATTTGTAATAAATAAGCATGGCAACGTCAAGGAGTGAAAGAGGATAACGTGTCACTAAATAGTTATTGTGCTCAAACTAGTTTGGTAGTTGTATCTGCAAGATTGTGATATTCAGATTTTGCATTTGTGCAAGAGATTGATTGGCTTATGTTGTTTAATGAATTGAAAATGGATGATACGTTTACCCTCTATATATAAATAGTCGGGGAAATACAACACATTATTCCATAATCAACCTAACTAAGAAATATAAGTGATTTGGTCTAGTTTAACCAAATATCATTAATTCCAACACCTAGGAAGTGGATTGAAGTAAAAATAGTTTAGGCTTTGAATTGAAGTACAAGATATGAAAATCGAAGGAATTATGGCAAAGCATTTATGTATTTAATCATTCATTATTTATGCTATATAAATTTGGCTGCACGGATGCTAATATTGGGTCAGGTGTAGTGAGGTTAGTCTATCAAGAGGTGAAGACAGTTCAAAGAATGGTATAATTTGGTTGGGTGATTTTGTGTCTTGGGTTTCCTCAATAGCTATTTATAATTGTGCTTGTGATTACACATTATACATTAGATGTTTAATTTATGGGTTGGTTTCAGGTGACCAATGAATCACTCCAGTCTATTGCTTCGCTACCAAAGCTGGAAGTTTTGGCTTTGGTTAGGTGTCTCTTTGTAGATGATACTGGTTTACAGTTTCTTGAGCATGGGTGCCGCATGCTACAGGTGAAAATACTGACCAATTAAGTACATCATGTGGATCTGGTTTCTAAATTTTTTTTAACATATATTATTCCCGGACTGCAGGTGATTAACATATCTAGATGTGAAAGTGTCAGTTTGTCTGGCTTAATGCATATAATTAGAGGACACGTGAATCTTATGCAGATACATGCAGGCTACTGCTTTCCAGTAAGTAATTTCCTAGGCTATTTGATCATACTAGTGTTTTTTGGTGTGATGTCTAAGTGTTTATCTGGGTACTTGCACAGGAGCTTTCTGCACCCGTTCTGCATTGGGTGGAACATTTGAAGAATATAAATACAATTAGAATCGATGGGACTAGAGTCTCTGATTCTTTATTTAAGACTCTCAGTACCAATTGCACGTCTTTGATTGAAATCGGGTTGAGCAAATGCATAGGGGTGACCAACATGGGCATTGTGCAACTAGCATCTGGCTGTGTCAACTTGAAGATTGTCGATCTAACATGTTGCCACTCCATCAATGATGTAGCAATTGCTGCTATAGCAGAATCATGTGGGAAACTCGTCTCCCTGAAGATCGAATCATGTGATAAGATTACTGAGAGGAGTCTTGACAAGGTCGGATCATGTTGTGCTCTGCTCGAGGAACTGGATCTTACAGAATGTTCTGGCATAAATGATAGAGGTAAATTTGAAAAATTAAGGACAAGGTTTGCATAGCTTAAGGCTTAGCTGTGCATTTCATTGTCTGGGATGAATAATCCATGTTTGTATTCAACCTGACTGTTCCATTTTCTTATTTTATCATGTTGGACAAGTTCATGAATCTGTAATTCTTATGTAATGCGTCTGTCCTCTGTCTGCAGGACTGGAATATTTGTCTAGATGTTCAGAGCTCTTAAGTTTGAAGTTAGGTTTGTGCACAAATATATCTGACAAAGGACTGTTATATATTGCATCGAGTTGCAAAAAGCTTCAGGAACTTGATCTCTATCGGTAAATAAACCTAGAATGAATCTGAATCTATTAGCACATAGATTTTCCGGGACAGTGTGTTGATATGATATATTTGTATGGTTTCAGGTGTATGGGTGTTGGGGACGAAGGGTTGGCCTGTATAGCTAGCGGTTGCAAGAAGCTGGAGAAGCTGAACCTGTCATACTGTATTGAGATTACAGACATAGGGATGAAGCACGTAGGCTATTTGAAGGAACTCTGTGATTTGGAGTTACGTGGACTTGTGAACGTGACAGGTGTAGGTTTATCAGCTGTTGCTGTTGGGTGCAAGAGACTGAAAGACTTGGATTTGAAACATTGTAGTAGCATAGACGATTTAGGCTTCTGGGCACTAGCATACTATTCACAGAACTTAAGACAGGTATTGCTTGACTCGATTGTATTGAATTTGTTTCCATTTCCATGCACCTCAAGTGTAAGAAAAATAAATGGTTTGTTATTGAATGATGGCAGATAAATATGAGCCACTGTGGTGTGACGGATGTGGGGCTGTGCATGGTGATGGGGAATTTGGAACGGCTGCAGGATGCAAAGCTAGTATGCCTTGTAAATGCTACGGTGAATGGGTTTGAACGTGCTCTAAGAGCGTGCTGCATGCGCATTAAAAAGGTTAAACTACATTCCTCTCTTAGGCGACTGCTTTCCCTTGACATAATTCAGCTAATGTCTGCCAGGGGATGCAAGTTTAGATGGGATTGATTATTAGTTTAACCCATCCCCACCCTGTTCACAACGGGGTTCGAAACCCAGACCTCTCCACTAATAGTATGAGGCTCAAACTGCTGCGGTCCCCTTGAAGACGGATTGATTATTAGTTAGTAGCAGAAATTCACATATATTGTACAATAATCTCGACCGACCAATTTGTTTTTGGATTACATTTATGTAACAAATTCAGAAAAAGAAATTGGGTGTGTAAGATTCATAATTGCAAGTGTTGCTAAACTTGGGGTTTTGTTGTCAGCAAGCATTTGAAACTGTAGGCATTTATGAAAAAGCCACGAATATTAGTCTTATATTTTGGGTTTATCTTTTATGAAGTTGGACTTATTTTAAAGGTAATGAATTTTTATTTTGTAACTCATTTTAAATGTTTATTGAGCTTTATCCCTCTTCTCAAATACCCAACTGAAAATAAATTTTCTTAAATAATATTAGATTCCATTCAAAATACACTGTCTATTTCAGTCAACTTCCATAAAATATGAATACCACCATAAACCGCTACCTATTGATTTTGCAGCATACCAAAATACACATGGCTTAAGTCAACAACATTGGTCCAAATTTCAAACCATTTAACTACGATCCCCTCAAACAAAAAACACTATAGTGAAACATAAGGAAGAAAATAAATATCACTTACAATTCTACAAATCGTTAAGATTTGGTGTCTGATCACTTCCTCCTCGTATTCGTCCTCATCTAAATAGTAGTTCAGTTTCGTCTTCTTTGTTCTTCACCTTCAGCTTTATTTTATGCTTCACTCCACTAACCAAACACCACTTCAGATCTAGAAATTTGAGGATTTGGATTTTTTATTTCAATTTCAGCTGAAAAAATTGTTGCTTATGTTAAGACTATAAATGACAACCGAACAACAAATAAGAGAAGAACTTGATAATCGTATTGATAAGAACTGAAACTTCGATCTTACATTGCTAGAACTCTAAAAATACTAGGATAGACTGATGAGTTAGTTCTCCAAAAGGCCGAATGTTCATAACGTACATACAAATGTAAGATAAAACCCTAATGGACCATTGCTACCCAGCCTCCTCTCTCTCTCTCTCTCTCTCTCTCTCTCTCCCTCCCTCTCCCTCCCTCTCTCTCTCTCTCTCTATTGAACATAATAGTTAGATTTTGTTGATAGTAATCATACAATATGAATAGTTATAATTAAATCATAATGAACTTGGAATCGGTACTGAACAAGTTCAGGATCGCTCTCCGTCGAGGCACGGTGATCCGCTTACCTTAATACAATTATTGCCCGTGTGGATAACTGTCTCCCAGAATAAACAACGAACGTAGACGAATTCTAATTGTGTGGAGAGAGAGAGATTTACAAAAATATCGAATAGAGAATAAAAATATGATTCGATCGGAGTGATCTTTAGAGAGTTAATTGAAGAATTCAAAGCATAAACAGAGAGCACTCCCATGGACAAGAATCGATGGAATCAATTGTAGTGGTGAAAAGGGTTAAGGTTTGAAGCACTGAGAGGAGAGGACAGACCTGAGAGCCAAAACGATCGGTCTTTTATCTACATCCCAAAAGTTGAAGATGAGGCGATTTTTTTTCATTTTTATGGTAAAAGATCATATTATTTTTTTTATCACTTGATTTCCAGTCAAGTTGAAGCACCAAATATTGACAATAACACTTGAATTTGAAAACAATAGCCACAGAAGGATGCAAATAAAGATGTTGAAATTTTTACCTAGCGAAAATTTTAGATAATCCCTCTTAACTATACGCGAGTCTCATATGAACCTCCTTAAATACAAAACTCATTTGAGAGGTGTCTTGAGTATCAAAAAGTCTCACTTTACCCTTTTTCCATTAATTTTTCTAAAATTCTATTAAATTTTTTGTGAAATGACGAAATTACCATTGTATCTAAAAAATTAAAATAAACAAGTACAATTGATTTTGAACTTTTTTTTTAATTTTCTCGTTGTACAAAATAAAGAATAAAATAATGTTAGTAGTAAAAATAATTTTTTAAAAGTTCTTTTCTATAAAAAGACTTTAAAAATAAAAATTCAATTTTAAACATCATTTTTTATTTTTATAAATAATTTTTTATTTAAAAATAATACTAAAATATTTTTTTATTCTCTGTTTTGTAAAAAAATTAGAAAAAAAGAAGTTCAAAATCATATTTATTTATTTATTTTAATTTTTCAGATACAAGGGTATTTTTGTCCTTTCACAAAAACTTAATAGTTATTTTTTAAAAGTTAACAGAAAAGAGTAAAGTGAGACTTTTTGATACTTAACGCGCCTCTCAGATTAATTTTGTACTTTAGGAAATTTATATGAGACTCGCGTATAATTAAGGAGTTATCTGAAATTTTCCCTTTTATCAATGACTTTTGGAGCTGTTTCAATGACTTTTGGAGCTGTTTTCAAGAACCATGGCGCCTCAGATTGATCTCCGCAGACACATAAATTGTAGTGTTGCCGATCCTGATTTGGGACAAACTGATAGGATTTTGAAGGAAAGGAAAAGTGAACTTCTGGTTGTACTTTAAGTGGAATGCTTTTCTATTAAATTTTGCGTGTGCTTTAGGCTTTCGTTTACCAACTGACACTGTAATGCTTAGTTCTTAGAATCAAAGCTATTGCGGACAATTCATGAGAAATGGGGTCTGTTTTATGGAAGAAAATAAATACATGATGATATTTGCAATAATGAAGTTAACATGTATATGAAGAGAATACTGTGAATAGATTAGACATGTTAATGTAAATTCAAAATTGAAAAACGACACAAGGGTATTTGCATTCAGAACCCTTTAATCAGAGTAGCACAAAGATAACATAAGTTCACATTTCCTCCCCCATAGCAATTGCTCTTCCACAATCGTCACTCCATGCGCTCCATCTGCAAAATATAAATTTATTCAAAACCAACATCTTTACCCTTTTCAAAGAGCTTAAAGCAAACACTAAAGTAGCTGAAAAGTTGTACCTTCCAAAGACCATCATTAAGATAGTGCATATTGTCCACACCAATACCCTTGTTGATTGATTTTCTGTACATCAAACAGCAGCTTCAACTTATTTATTCTGACTAGTACATAATAGATTACATTTCATAGGCTCAATATAAATACAGCTTTCCATCTTCTAAACATAACACTTAAATGATATATCATGTTGGTTACAACTTTGGAAACTATATGTCATCCAATTAGAAACTATAATTTCATATTATTATATATATATACATGTACATATATGGGTCATGATCTCGTGCGAACTAGGAGGTCTTGTGCGAACCGTGTTTTCATTATTATGTCACGTATTTCCATTATTAAGCCACGTGTTTCTATTATGTTCGGCATGTATTTCCATAACATTATTATGATAGACTAAAAAAAATAAAAAAATACTTTTTTTTTCTTTCAATCCCTCATAACACCCCTCCCCTCGACGGGTAACACTTTCCCCTCTAGGGTATAGAAAAATACACCCCCCTTTGTTACATTTGGGTGGTTCTCACGAGTTCGCACGAAACTCTTGGTTCTCACTTGAATATGCCTCTATATATATATATATATATATATATTTATTTATTTATTTATTTATTTTATTTCAAAAGAAATATTGACGTGCCCTCTGTCATATTTCTGAGAGTGGGAAACCTTATTTCTGAATCTGCATTTTTTAGTACAAAGCCTTTGGATGAATCCAGAATATCTCGTTAGTATTTTGAGTTTGATCTAGTGGAGAATGTCTAATATAAAATCAGATAGTCCAATCCAAAAATAGAATTTATCGTATAATGTAAGATAGTCATAATAAAGAAAATATGATTTATTCTTCACTGTTTCGGTTACTCAAAGAATTAGCCAGCCATATGAATTTGAGATGTTTTTTGCCGTTTTCAGGGAAAGTATTGACCTTCCTTAAGGTCATGTACATATCCACTGTGCCTTGTACTAAGAGTCTGTTGCTGTTGCCAGTGATAGCATGAATGCTGGGATCAGCAAGATGAATAGGCAGCTACTGCCTTGTTTTTTGTAGGGGCAACATTACATTGCCTTTTATAGTGGAAATACCCAAAAGAACATTATTTCATCTTTCTGTGAAAATTCCTCTTACTATTCACAGAGGAAAAACATACAAGAATGGAAACATGATAAAATACTTACATGTCTTTTGCTGACATTTTAGTAAAGCCAATAGCAAGAGCATGCTGCTTTCCTTCAGCCATAATGGCCTGCAAGTATTCAATTGCACGAATCAGAAAATTTTACATGATCATAAATATTCCATTATATATTAATGGTACTATATAAGGAAATAGTGAAGAGAATATCAGAATGCATAACAGAACTGAACTGACTCCCAAATGATTATACGCGAATACAATATAAAGAGGCTGAATAATCTAATGAGCATATGCTTACAACTGGAGTTTCTGCACCCACTTCCTCGTCCAAAGCACCACCAGGAGATGTAAGACCAGGACACATTATGTTTGCACCAGCTAGGACAAATTTAATTGCACCTCTATCCACTTGCAACTTCTTCATTATGTTTGGATCTATAAAACATACAAGCTTGAACATCATGGGATTTCTTTTGGAAGCATTCATTTAACCAACAAACCAATAAGTGACAATAATAAAAGATTTTAGTATACTTTTTATACTAAATCAGTTTCATTCCATCTAAACCAAGGGGTATTTGAGATAAGTATAATATGGTTGAGGTGTCAGGTTGCAAGCTCCATTCATTGGAAAATTCAAGAATCCTAAAAAAGATCTACAATTGAATCCTACTTTAAACAATCAAATTGTTTCGTACAGGAAAAGATTGTTTTTTTCCAATAGTATATAAACTATTCCATTATTAAGATCATACCCAAGAACAAAGAAAATGGCCAGAAGTTAGGATATGCATACTGACGACTCCAGTAATCTTACCATCAAATAAATGTGAGGGTTCTGAAAAAAGTTCAAAAGAAAACAAATAATATTGATTTGGCTGAAATAGGGTAATGATGGGTGTTGGAATTATAAAAGATATAAGGAGAATGTCCCTGGTAGTAATGATGGTGAAACAAAGAGCTTAAGCTAATGGTATAAGCAACTCATCCACTCAACTGGAGATATTATGGTACGAAGCTGCTCTATTATATGAAAACATGGACTTTTTATATCATGGAATATAAACATGAGAAAAGGTTTTTTTATTTCACCTTTTTTGTTGATGGGACTATAAATGAGGTGTGGCTATCCTCCCTACCTGGATGCCAAGCTTTTTTAACATGATTGCAATTTGCAATTAACAACCCACATAGTTCCAGAAAATTTTCAAGTTCATTAATTTAAAAACTTTCAAAAACTGAAATTCGGCAAGCATATAATGACACTTACAAAAATTGAATTTTGATAAGGATATAATGACTGGTCATTTGTGTACTTCGGTGACTTCTTGATATAAAGCTGCTATGAGTAAGTTTTCCTACAACCAGCAGCTATGATCATATTTCAAAGGCAATAACTGATCTCATTCAGGAGAGTCAAACTTAGAAACTGCAGTAATGATTTTTATGCTGCAACCAACTTGTCTTATCTTTTTGAAGGGCGCACCATGAGGGATACTCAGTTATACTCCACAAAAACTAAAAGTAACACTCTACTAGCGAAGTTTGTATGATATTCTAAAGGGAATTCAAGCTTAAGATGAAGGTACACACCCTGGCATAGGCTCTAGAATGTGCATCATATATTGATAGTGGGAATAAGATGATATGACTTAATACTCTAATACCTATACAATGCTTGCCATTCATTGTAAGGTCCTTTAACAAAACATTACAACTATGAAACTAAGAATTACACAGAAAAAAATGAACGATACTCTCATGGTGCTTTTGAGTTCCATATATATGAATGTGAAAAGGAAGATTCCAATACAAAGCACCATCCCATAGCCAAAAAAACAACTAAATGACAATTAAAAATACTGTCATAGATATGTTAAGGGCATTATGAAGACATGAAATAATATATAGGTATATGAGGTTATTGGTCGTAAGAATTCTTTACACTGATGAAGCAGTCTTAATGTAGGCATGTAAGGTCCATCACGGATGTTGAAAAACAGAGGCACATTGTTCACCAAGACCATATTCAGATGGTTTTGACTAGAGGTAAAGGAAAAATATAAAATAAGGTTAGGAAATATCAGACAATATAATAAGCATATTAAAACTAGGATGCAGTAGGGCAGTACAAACCATTTAACAACAATTAGAGGAGATTTCTTAGGAAGCAAATCCTCCAGCACAGGTTCAAGACCTGGGTACTATGAAAAAAAGGGAAATTTGTATCAAACACAAAAATTATTATGTTTGTTAAGTTCTAAAGAAGCAAACAAGTTAACAACTAGAGGTCCAAACCTCTTCTGCAATACTCTGTCGAATTCTACGTTGCACAGATGCTTTAACTTGATTCTGTGCAGACACTTCTTCCATAGTGAACCTATTAGAGGAAACGTGTAATATTCTAGTCCTTAGAGACACTTTAAATTGAAAATATATGCCGTTGTATTATTTGGAGAAACCATGCAACATACAAACACAAAAGAAATGCCATAGAGCAACAGGTCCACAAAGAACTCAACAATAAGCCATCTACAAACAAGTACATGCTATGCACTAACAATTGACGCATGGAACATCCTTCAAAGTTGTTACACCCCGTACATGATTCGACATTTGATAAACCCTCCTCACAGAACAACAGAACAGGCAACTAGAGATATATTAGTCTAACCCCAACCTCTACAACTAAATGAAGAAATAATGATAGGCGAGCAATAACATGGCTTTCAGGTTATCGTTATCCTCTAATTTCTCAAAGACTATTATGACGTAGTGGTAGCACCAAAGACGCATTTTGAAGCCGAATACTTGACGAGGTCCAAACAATGAAACCACCAAACACGTACACATCCATAAAAAAAATGTCCTTGCAAACATAATCGGTTTCCCTTAGCACAGCCATGCCATGCCATACCACACAAACAGAACCATGCTTCTTGGCCACATCCCTGTATGCAAAGAACTAGCTCTTGGAGATGTTCATAAAGCCACGATGACATTCGAAAGGGAAATAAGTTGAAGCTTCCAGATTCTACTTACATGAGTAACTTATATTACCACTATGTGCAACACTGTCCCTCCCAGCTCTTCCCCAAATTTTCAAAGAAAAATAATATAAAAAAAATTAAAGTTAACATAATATTTGTAACCCATGATTTCCATTTTTTGGCGATTAAAAAATCATACTATACGATGTTACAAAGCACTTTCGAAATTCACATTCAACAAGAACAAATAGTTTCAACCAGTAATTCACGAGCGCAGATCTAGAGTCAGACACAAAAAGAGCAATACAAGCAGCAAAAAGAACACGATTATCTCTAAAAATGAGTGCGATGAGACATAAATTATGAACAGAGAAAAGAGAAGAGAAGAAGATACTTTTTGAACATCTTGGCAGGGAATCAGAGATGTTGTTGAGGGAATTGAAGGATTAGGGTTTTAATTTGGGATCTAAAACTAAAACCTCGCTCGCTGCAGCTGCAAATGGTGTCTGTCGCCGCTTCTTCTAACTTCTGCTTCTGCAAGACTGTAAACACATCGGCGCTTACACAACACAACTCAACACAACACAATCGCTCGCTCGCCTGCGTAACTACTGGGCCAGGCCCACAGAAGATCTCTCATTCTCTCTTCGGGCGGCCTTGAAATGCGGGCTTTTTTTACTTTTAAGAAAATGTTACTTATCTTATCCCTCTCAATTCACCTTAATCAAAAGTATATTTTTTTACTCTTAAGTTTTTTTTCGAAACCCAAATTTATTCAAGCACACCAAACGGCATCGCGCTGAACTACAACCGAGAGATCAGGAGAAACAGAAAAGCCTCCAAAATCCCATTAAAGTGTTACACAAAGCAAACTTGACCAGCGAGTCTACTGCCATGTTACAAGCTCTCGGAACAAACTTTAAAAAAACATAAGGAAAACGATTCATAATTAAATTACAATCTTGAATAAGGATGCCCAAATGGTTGGTTCTCCAAACTCCTGATAGAAAAGCATGTACCACTGGTTTGCAATCCGATTCGATTATAACATGTCTCCAGTTGTTCCGTTCTGCCCACCATAAACCCTCGCGACACCCTGTGGCCTCCACCTCTGAAGGATGGAGAATCCCCACAAAACGCTTGTAAAAAGCTCCCAAAATTGAGCATGAATTGTTTCTGCAAATGACTTCCACCCCCAAATGACTCGAGTTGGAATCGATGGTGGCGTCAACATTAATTTTGAATCTGCCTTCACTGGGAAGAGTCCAATGCGAGGCTCGAAAAGCTACTCCTGAATTCCCAGTAGAGCGGGCTAAATGAGACTCTTTCCATGTCCGTCTTGAAGCTCGCGCCACTGCCAGAATCCTAGGAGGATGACACAACGTCACTTTCCAAACCAACTCGTTTCTCACTATCCATACACCCCACAGAGTCATGATGAGAGTCTTGGCTTCCTTAGGTTCCGTGATTCAAGTAGACCAATTTGATAACGAAGGATCTTATCCCATCTGAAGCTTGATACCTGACATGATTGGGTCTTGCCATATAGCACTAACTTCAGGACAAGATAGCAGAACGTGGTCTACCATCTCCTGATGCGATATGCATCTAGGACATACTGTTATGGCCACATGTGATTTCAAAGTCCCGCATCGAAAGAGTATTGAGTATAAGAAGGGTTTATATACACATTTGAACTCTAGATCCACAAGACTAGTCTTTTGGGTCAAAGGTGGGCTCTAATGTGTGTATGGGTTTTTCTTGGGTGCTACTCCTACGTAAGACCCGGATCTCCCAAACACATACACCATTAGTTTGAACTCACTTTTGAGAAACTCTCTTAATTGTTAGCAAGTAATTAGAAATAGCCCTCCAGAAAAATGTTTTACTTTAGGAGGAGTATCTATCTTTCAAACAGCCTTCCACGAGTCCGGCGAAGAGTTAGCAGATCACATGTTCTTATTTCTCAACAAACATCTATAAGCACTCTTAACTGTGTAATTGCCCGAGTAATCAAACATAGATTATATTTTAAGGCCTAGTTTGCCGCCACTTCCATTCCGGACTTTGCCACCGGGGGGTTCAGACTTTTTGGAGGCTCCTTTCACTGAGGAGCAGATCCTCTCGGCCCTTTCAGAGTGCGATGGGGTTAAGGCCCCGGGTCCAGATGGCTTCACCATGCTCTTATTTCGCAAGATGTGGGACGTGGTCAGGGAGGATGTCCTCGACTTCTTCCATGATTTCCACCTGACAGGGAGGATTGGGTCGGGTCTCAATGCTTCTTTCATTGCCTTGATTCCGAAGACTGAGACCCCACGCGACTTCGCACATTTTCAACCGATTAGTCTTATTTCGAGACCTTATAAGCTTCTGGCTAAGGTTCTTTCCATACGGTTGAGACGGTGATTTGATGATTTGATTAGTGAGGTACAGTCTGGCTTCATTTGTGGAAGACAGTTAGTTGGTGGGGTCATGGTGGCGACCGAGTTGATTGACATGGTTTGCAGGACACGCTCCAGGGCGCCAGTAGTCAAGCTTGATTTTGAGAAAGCTTTTGACCGGGTCGATTTGAGTTATCTTTGGAGCGTTATGACCGCTGTGGGCTTTGGCCCTAAGTGGAGGCACTGGATTGCTTCTTGTCTGGGCTCCTCTGCTTCGATCCTGGTCAATGGCTCCCCCACGAGCCAGTTTGACATCAGGAGAGGAGTCAGACAGGGATGCCCTATATCTCCGCTCCTGTTCATTATTGCAGCGGAGGGGCTACACCTCATTCTTCAGCGGGGAGAGAAGGCTGGGCTTTTTAGGGGAGTTCGGGTGAGTGATGAGGAGAGAGTCTTACGCCTCCAGTTTGCAGACGACACCCTTTTATTTGTTGAGGCCGAGCCACATCAGTTGTTTCAGCTCTGGTTGGTTTTACAGTATTTTGAGTGGGCGTCAGGCCTGAGGATCAACTTCGACAAGTCGGTCTTGTTGGGGTTGAATTTGGAGGAGGGTGACGACAGACGCCTTACTAGAGCTTTCGGTTGTGTGGTCGGGCAGCTCCCTCTATCTTATCTGGGTTTCAGCTTGGGGGCGGATTACTGACGGGTGGTGACTTGGGAACCGATTGTGGCCAAGTTCAGGACCAGGTTAGCTTTGTGGCAGGCGAGCTCACTCTCTTTTGGAGGATGGATCACGCTGATTAAGGCGGCTCTCTCAAGCTTTCCTATTTTCTAAATGTCTCTTTTCCAGGCTCCAATGACTACTATTGCTGTGATGGAGTCCATTATGAGGAGGTTCTTGTGGAGAGGCAAAGGTGGACGACGGGTGTTTGCGAAGGTCAGGTGGGAACGTGTTTGTAGGCCGATCAGATAGGGTGGATTGGGCATTCGTCGCCTTCAGGAGGTCAACATCGCTCTGCTGTTGAAATGGTGGTGGCAATTCGTGACAGAGCCAAATCCATTGTGGAGGAGGATACTGTGTGCCAGTTTCCTACTACTCATACAGTTCACGACCTTTTCATGGGGTGGAGCGCCAGAGTTACAGACAAAGAAGCGAGGAGGGCATGGAGCAGACTCGTCACGATGGGTTTCTGGTACATCTGGGTTACCAGGAACGGCAGGTTTTCTAGAGATGAGGAGCGATCACTTGGAGAGACACTCCGACTACTTCAGATGCGTTCTTATACTCTGGTACATGCAGACGAGGGGCGGGACATCCAGGCTTGAACGGGGGAGCGCACTCTAGCCGCATGGTGCGCGAACCCGAGGTTGGTACTTCAGTCTATCCTCTCTTAGCCTTTCTCTTTTTTGGGCAGTTTGGGACTTTGTTTTTCCCCTCTTTTAGTTTGGACCTCAGTTTTTTCCCTTTTTGTTCCTTTGTACTTTTCCCTTGTCATTTATAACATTTATTATTGTTGATAAAAAAAAAATTCAAAACCAATCATCCGAACCAGATAGTACTCCCGGAAGAAGCGAGGATATTCTAGAGCAAGTTTGAGAATCAAAGATAGAAGTCACATTTTGAACATCCCAAGCTCGACAATCCACTCAAAATAAGCTTCTAACTTGGGCATCACCAATTGGGTATAACGTGTTCTAGATATAGGGATCGGTTCAAGGAACCCGCGAAGTCCCCGTTACATGGATGTGACCTGACACAACACTAATACGAGCTCCCTCAATAATTAGACTTCGAGTATCCCGCAGAGACTTCCAAACATAGCTTGGAGAGTGTCCCAACGGGGCTGATATGAACGAGGAACGAGGATAGTACTTCGCTTTTAGGACTCGAGCAGCTAACGAATCAAGATTGGATAGGAGCCTCCACGCCTCCTTGCCAAATAAATCGAGGTTAAACTCTCTCAGGTTGAGAAAGCCCATGCCCCTTGAGTCCTTGTGCTTACATATCTCTAACCACCGTCTCCACAAAATTCCAGTCGCTCCCAGACCTCCACACAAGAAAAATCTGTTGAGAGAACTACCAAAAAAGTTAACATCATTTAAAGAAAAAGGAGTTAAGTGAAAATTAGCTATAATTAGAGAAAAGTAAATAACATTTTTTCCTTTATACTTTTATCATGTTATCAACTAAAAAATAAGTGAATATACCATTAATTTTTAGGCGCAACATAATAAACAATTGAAAATCCGGTACTTAGATATATACATACGCGAGAATGCTTTCTAATCCAAAAATTTAGATGGATATAATTTTACAGATTCATTCATAGCAACTAGGTACAAATATTTACAACTTGTCTATTTAATTTTGTTATTTAACATCAATAAAAGGGTATTATTCATATTTTTAAATTGTTAATTTTTTTTAAAATTGTTTCTTTTATTTAGTTAAACAATTTCATTTATTTAATGACACAAATTTATGTACAAATTCGCAATTTTATTAATTCACGAGTTGAGTTTCATTTTTATGCACATGTTTCATTTATCTAAATACAACTTTCATTTCATATCTAAATACATGTTTCATTTTGTGAATTTAATCATTCATTTAATTACACGTTTTATTTATACTGTAGCAAAAGCTTCACTTCATATATAATACGTCTTTCATTTTTTATGATGTATACATTTCAGTTCAAACAAAACGAAGAATAAATTGACATGACCGTTGGTTATTTAGGCGTGTAGTGGTGAACGGAGCAGCTAGGGGTGGCTGGAGCTCCTTCCCGAACTTCTGGTTGTTGGGTCAACGTCGTCATCGATTTCCTGAGCGACATGGACGCGTATTGGACACACTATATCTCCCGATTTAGATCATTTTGGTTGGATCAGGCTAGTTTTGCTATCGAACCGGTTCAATTGCAGTCTGTTGACTGTTTCAATTGAGCTGGTTCCCTCTATCCTTTAAGGTTTTAGGTTCTCTTGGTGCTTCGATGTATTTTTTCGCCCTCG